>JABTTQ020001173.1:0-50000 GCA_016081115.2 Rehmannia glutinosa
AGCCCACATAGACTCTCGATGATCCTCCAATGTAAATTCAATTTCAAGCAAAATGAGGAGCAAAGAATGCTAAGAACTCTAGTTCTATTAGACCGCACAACCGCCAAACCTCCACTTTTGCCCACCGGATCCAAACAAAACCATTTATCCCCCAATCTCAACTTATTACAAACAATCCTAATAAAAGCTTTTTTTTTTTTTTTTGTTTAGCGTAAAAAAATAAATCGAGGAGTTGGAGCGAAGAAACTCCTTGAATTGAGAAATTGTAGAGGGTCCTCCTGCACTCTACTGATTCCATGAGCATATCTTCATGGATAACTTTGAGTCCAATTAAGGCTGGCCACCTCCACCTTTTCAATACTCATCTCAGTCTTCTCATTCAAACTTGATCCTTTCAGTTTCTTGTTACTTTCCAAAACCCAATCAATTGAATGCTCCATCGCATTGAGATTTCTTTTTTCCCAGCTGTTATAACCACCTTCTTCAGAGAAGATGTCCATTGGCTTGGACATGGGTCCTTTGCCACCATATTTTTTGATGACCTTTTTCACTTGCTTAGATTTGTCAGAAAGGCTCTTGTCCGAATTTTGTTTACAAGTATTCTGCAGATCATTGAAGGGAGGTCTGGATAAATTCCCCTGATTATCACTCACATTCTGTAATGACCCAATTTTATAAAATCAAAATACTCTAAAATATTATTAGAAAAATACGAATTTATAAATTAAAGTGATGCCAATAATTATCAAAAAGTTGATTTAGAATTTTTAATTCTTAAGGAAAGAAAAATAAAAAAAATATAATGGTGATGATTAATAATAATAACAATAATAATAATATTACATCTTTCAAATTAAATAGCCAACAATTATTCCAAGCATAAATTGGAAAAGTTAAAGACATAAATCCAAAATTTAGTCCGATCATAATTATTTAAAATGAAATATAACATGATTTATTCCACCATCCACAACATCACATCTTCAGTCGGATCCCTCAACCTGAAAAGTCGTGATAATAATAGGGGTGAGCTTCATCTCGCTCAGTAGGGATATATCTGTCAATATTTAATATAACATGAAAACCATTCACATAATTACAACAATAACTTCATTAATTTCCTCTTTTTCCTTTGACTGGTCAGTTCCTGCATATAGCATTGCGGGTTCACCCCGAAGATACGTTTGATGCCGGACCCTTTTCGTGGCCCCTAGTTTATATGAATTTATTTCATCTTGACATATATTGCAATCAATGAAGTATAATCATGGAACATTAAATAAAGACAAATACTATAAAAATCTCTACCTTAATAATCGCAGATATTCGATGTAGAAAATAAACAATAAAAGTGCTAATCCTCGATCCCTTCGTTTCAACATCAAATAAAATTATATAATTAATATGTGATTTTAATAAATCAAATTAATTAATGAAAGACTTTGTGAAAAATATTGAAAAGAAGGCTTGTGAATTATGAATATATAAATGAAGCTTGAAGTAGAAAAAATATTTATACCTTATAGTTATTAAAATGTGGTGTAAAATTGTGAATGAAATTACACATATTCATAGTAGTTAATTCCAACCCCTAAACCTAAATTAGCCCCTAATAACTAGCCCTTAAACCCCCCAAAAATAACCCCTAATCTAACCACTAAAATAACTTCTAAATTAACCATTATTATTTTTTACAAAAAAATTGGGATATTACACATTCATTTGGCTATCATGCATCAGCATGTCATGCCCTTTATGCTTATCATCCTCTGTACCCTGTCCTTTCTGGTCCAAATGAACACAAGGATTAATATTCTCTTTATTTTGCAGCACCTTCCTTTGATCACAATTCGCAGCATTTGGTTTGTTTTGGGTATCTTGAGGGGTCACACAGTAAGGCTGGTCACTTTCTAAATTTGAGGCTTCGTTTCCGAATTTACGGGTTGTCTGCAGGGAGTGGTCCTCTTTAATTGCTTCCTTGACTCTTGGAGTATCCTGATATCTAAGAGAATTTTGACTTCGAATAAAGCTGGGGCCTGTTCTGAAATTTCCAACATCAGTAGCTCAAACCCATTCGTCGAATTCACCTTCCTTCAAGCAGTTTCCTTCGAGGTCCCGTTTCCTCTTTTGACATCCCCTCTCAGAATGTCCAATAATGCCACAGTAGAAGCAGAAATTTTGTAAGTTTTCGTATTTGAAATCCACCCAATACGTTTTCTCGCCAAGAGTGATCTTAGTCCCCCTCATTAAGGGTTTCTCTAGGTTCCGGATGAGATCTTCTATTCCAAGATGGTGTTTCATCTCCTATTCCACCGCACGGATGATTGACACATGTATAGAAATTACCATATTAATTTTGGAGCTTAAATCAAGGCTAAATTGTGGGGTTTTGATATAGTAACTTTTGTACACGTGTCAATCATCCGTGCGGTGGAATAGGAGATGAAACACCATCTTGGAATAGAAGATCACATCCGTCTAGGTTCACTTCCACAAGAATCTTGATATGTTTCCCCTGCGGGCTCCCCGTTTCCGGTATGGTGATGTCTCGCAACTTTCCAAATTTGTTACTTATTTTTCTCCCTGTTTCACTACTTAACCAATGGAAATGTATATTCTATAGTTGTATCCAAAGATCCACAACATTAAAGGGTTCCAGCTTAATCGAAAACTCCTCAGTCCATCCTCCTAGAATTAGATATTGGCTATCAAAGTTCCAAGTCTTACCTTTAAGAACCTTAAATTTATCTTCATGTTCCTTGAAGATAAATTGGAAAACATTATGCCTTATTTCGCATATAGAAAACGACTCTTTAGTTTGCCAAATATTTATCATCGTGTTTTTAAGCCCTGTGAAATTTGTTTTCTTTTCACCAAAAATTTTCCTGACGAGGCTTTTGTGACATTCCAATTTTCTACTGAAAATGTCCGAGGTTACAAGCTTGATGTCCTCATTTTCAGCAGAAGACAGTGAAAAAGCACTCAATCTTGAAGCAATATCTTGTTCCATTTCGAATAGGGATACCTTAACCATCGGATCTGACATCAAATCCTCAGATCTGGCCACCTATAAGGGGAAACAGTCCAAAAAGACAGAAAAAAGAGGGGGTGAAGGGGAATCACGTGAGGAACACAACAAAAACAAGAAAGAAGAAACCTTAAAAAACAGTCAGAAATCTATAGTCAAAAATGGAGTACAGTAAAAGGATTAACAATGGTAGGTAAGAGAGGATTAATTAAGGCACAAGTCAAACATTAATGTTGCTGGGACACATGGAGCATAAAAACATTAAAAGCATTTGCAAAAACCAAACGTGCATGATGGCACCAAAACCAGACAACACCAAAGGCTCAAGTTATTAGTGGACCACCATAGAAGTTCTAGCTAAAACTACAGTGCAACAGAGAGCAAGCAGGCAAAGGAAAAGGACGAAAAGCAAAGAAGCTCCAAAACTAGGGTTCTCTCTAGAGAGAAAATATCCTCTCCACTCGAGAGAGACTAGGATTAGAACATAACTTTCTCGACACATGAAAAAATCCCTTTTATTAAATCCACACCAGCTTAAATTGAGTCAGTGTTTCTAGTGTTAGTCGATGTTACCCACTTGGGTAGCTACCCAAGTGGGTTCTATACCATTGGATTAACACACACTCATGCGGATGTGTGTGTGTAGTGTTGATCTAACGGTATAAAACCCACTTGGGTAGCTACCCAAGTGGGTAACATCTACTTACCCGTTTTTCCGTAACATATTTTTCCACACAAGCAATGAGTCACAAAATTTTCAGTTAATTAGTTAATCATTATAGCCACACGGGCAATGAGTCAGCATTTTTTGTCCAACAAAGATGCATCACTTGCCACCTAGCAAAATTGATCGGAAATTAGCAAATCCCCAAATTTTGAAAGTCACGTGAGCAGTACATGACGGATTCACACAAAAATTGAATATTAGAGCAAAATTGCCGTCAATGTGCGAAAAAAATTAATTGGTGGACTAATTTACCACATCCCTAATTAAGTGGACCAATTTTGCTTGGGGTCTATAGTTAGTAGACCGATTTTGCATTTAAGCCACACGAGAAAACATGATTAAACATGTGGTCCGATTTTGCATTTAAGCCACACGAGAAAACATGTGCAAAACATGGGCAGCTTAAACAATTAAGTGCACATATATACAACTATAAGTTCTCATATATAATGGCGAATTACAAATCACAAACAAATAATATTGAAGAAACAGGCCAACATGATTCAGTTTCTGAAAAAGATGGGTTCCATTAATATTAGACCTCATTTCCAGAACAGAGCTTTGTTAAAACATACAAAATCCTTATACGCCATGAATGCTGGAGATGGTCCTCTTAGCTATGTCCAAAACTCCTCCTACCAGGTACATTAATTATATTGTATCAATCTCTCTGTGTGCACATATATTAAACAGTCTCCGCAACCTATTTGTATTACACGAGAAAAAAATACGCCGTGTGTTTTCCTGCATTTATCATAGTTTGAGTCACCCAAATTGATCTCCCTCAAATGTGTACACTCGTTTTTCTTTCATACCCGGTTGGATGGCCAAGAACTTCACATGCTTGCCCTATTTTGCTAGGTTCCCCCCACACCATAGGCATTTCATGGGAGGAATATGTAGTAGTAACACCTTTTTTTTTCCATCCTTAGACGGCTTGAAAATCGATACCAAGAATTAATTTGTCAATAAAGTGGGAGTAAGTTTGGCACCTCTATTTAACTTTGTTTTGTGGGGGGTGCCGTCCTAACATACTTTCTTGTTGAGTTATAAATCCTCTCATTTAATCTACTTTAATCAAAATTTAAATTGAAATGAAGTACAATTAAAAATTAAAAACATGAAAAAATATATATATATTTCTCAATTTTGAGGTGAAAAAAATTTGTCAATTATGTGTCAAAATATGATTTTCGAGAACAAAACTTAATAATAGAATTAAGATGGCATCTCTAAGTTCTCACTATTCATAATTATTGATGCATTCCCATTTCCCAGTAACAACACAATCTATAATGGTAACTGTACGTGTATTTATCACTTATCACCAGGGCGTAGCTAGGGGGAGCTTCCTCGGCCCCCGCGCACCCAATTTTTTTTATCACGTTTTTTATATGGGAAAAAATAGTTGAGCTAGGGGAAAAAAAATTTGGGCTAGGAGTAACCAGTCGAGCTGGCTACGCCCCTGTTTATCACCATTGGCTTGTCGCATATGTCACTAATTGTCTAGGAACAACTTTTATACCCAAAAAAAAAAAATACTTGTCAATAACACTTTCTTTTTTTTTTTTTTTTTTTTTGGCAATTCTTGTTAATATTAACAATTGTGATAATTCATGTGAAAGGTTACTAGCTATCACCTAATACATACATTAATATCAATTTTAATATTATTGCTTCATTCTTTTCTTACTAACCCCACTTTTCTTTATTGTAGTAGTGTAGGCACATTGAAACATAATTAAAATTAGAACATTAAGGCAGTACGTAGATGTATAGTCACGCAACAAGTTCGTGAGACTTGAGAGTTTTCAATTGTTAGGTAATAATTAAATATATACGATTATAAGTATTTCTCATAATGGCGAATTATAAATCACAAATAAATATTACGAGAAAAAGACAAAGCGAACATGATTCGAGCCGAAAAAGATGGGTTCCATTAATATTAGACCTCATTTCGAGCAGAGCTTTGTTAAAACATACCCATACACAATCCTCTACGCCATGAATGCCGGAGATGGTCCTCTTAGCTATGTCCAAAACTCCTCTTACCAGGTACAATATAATTATTGTTTTTATCTGTGTGTGTGTGTGTGCATATTATAAATGTTGGCTTGATTTGAATTTATTTATTAACATGATTTGAACATGTACTTCACTATATCAGGAAATTGGTAGAGATAATGTTACATACATATAGAGGTGAAAATCAAACCAAGCTACTAGATATATATTCGACTCGATATCGATCTTTTAAATCTCATTTGAGCTCAGTCCATTAACATAATATTTCATTCGATAAAATATAAAGTTGGAGCTCAACTCTATTAGAAAAAAATATCATATTATGTGAAACATGTCAAGTTATTCGAGCCTCGTTCAGCTCGACTAAAACTTGTTCAAGCCCGATTTTATTAACAATCAAATCAAGCTCAAACACAATTTTTGAAAGCTCAGCTTGATAAAAATTCAAAAACTCGAACAAAGATCTATATTTGGCTCTACTCAATTCGTTTACACCCTACATACGTAAATGAACTTTTTTGAAAATTTTTTGTTACGAGAGAGGAGTAGTGGATATCGCAAAGCCAATCATCGAACAAGAAATCGCCACGAAGCTAGACGTCCAACGCCTCGCTTCAATCAGCCCAAATGGATTCTACATCGCCGATTTCGGGAGCTCAACAGGCCACAACTCATTTCCAGCCATGCAATTCATCATTCAGGCCATCAAGCAAAACCTGGAATATACCAAAATCCCCGAATTTTACGTTTACTTCAACGACGTCGTCACCAACGATTTCAACACGCTTTTCAGTTCGCTCCCACCCGACAGGCTTTACCGTGCAGCAGCCATGCCAGGGGACTTCCACGGTCGCCTCCTGCCGGAATATTCCCTTCACTTTGGGTACTCTTCTTGGTCACTCCAGTGGCTGACGGAGGTTCCAAAGGTGGTGGCCGGCAGAGATTCTCCAGCCTGGAACAAAGGTCAAGTTTTCTATACAAAAGACAGAAAGGAAGTATGTGATGCTTATTTGGAACAATATTCCAGGGACATTGAGTCATTCTTGGATTCCAGGGCTGTTGAAATGGTAGGTGGAGGGCTTATGGCCCTACTAGTGCCAGCTGTACCTGAATTGTGGAACCCTGAAATAGAATACACTATTCCTTCGGACATCAATCTTTTGGGATCTTGCCTCATGGACATGGCCAAAAAGGTATCTACTAAGACTACTACAACAAAATTGATTCATGCATAGCTATTGTTTGATTCCTTTAAACACATATTAAAAAAAAGGGATAATTACAAAAAATACCCTTGAGGTTTGACCTAATTACAGAAAAATCC
This sequence comes from Rehmannia glutinosa, assembly GCA_016081115.2. NCBI lineage: Eukaryota > Viridiplantae > Streptophyta > Magnoliopsida > Lamiales > Orobanchaceae > Rehmannia > Rehmannia glutinosa. The sequence goes on from JABTTQ020001173.1 coordinate 7,108, forward strand.
ACCTAACTTTTAAAATTATAAATAATACCCCCGAGGTTTCATTTTATCTAGCATTTAACTCCCTTCATAAGCAAAAAATATTTAAAATTCCCCTTCGTATTTATAAAAATATTGCAATTTATCCCTTAGTTTTAACACTGAATCAAACTTCGGGGATACTTTTTGTAATTTTAAAAATTAACTGGGTTTTTTTGTAATTATCTCTTAAAAAATAAAATAAAATATTTCTTTGATCTGGGAATCTTGTTTTGACACCTAGGCTCCATATAATTAACATTATTGTAGATTGCAATATTGAAAAATAGAAACAAATATTAATGGGTTCCTCTTTTTGTAATTTTGGAAAATAGCTTGATTTTCTTTTGTAACTAGACTATAAGAGTAGAAAGATTCCCTAGATACAAAATTACACATATGTTGAAGATAGATTAATATTTATCATGCTAGATACAAAAATTTCATTTATTTTCTCAATTTAATTAAAGTATATTCGAACAAGCTTGTTGCAGGGAAGATTCAGTGAAGAAAAAGTAGACTCATTTAACCTCCCATTCTACTTCACAACCCCACAACAACTGAAGGGCATAATGGAGAGAAGCCATAGTTTCACAATTGAAAGAATGGAGATTCTGGACAACCCCGGGAAGTACACATTGCCCAGCGTTAACGCCCGTGCAGCGTTTTTCAGGGCAGTCCATGAAACACTGCTGACAGATCACTTTGGAAGTGAAATCATCGACGAATTGTTCGATCTTTATACGAAGAAACTTACAGCTTCACCCGTTTTTCTGAACACTAAAAACGATAAGTCCATTGTGATTCTTGTTGTCCTCAAACGCAAAGCGGATTAGATGGGTTACTCTTTATTCAAAAAAAATTCCCACTGGGTTTTATTTTAATAGGTTTTTACGAGACTCATATTTTAAAGCTAGTTGAATGGCTTGTAAGCATTGCACTACATTTTTCTTTTTAATTATATTTTGCATTTATTTATAAAAAAAAGGCAAAGCCGGTTAGCTTACAATATGTGTATAATGTCTGCTTAATTAGGAGGGTGGTTCATCATATATCAAAAATTAATCATGCTTTCCTTTCGGTAGAATGGGATTTACATATTGGCTTTTTCAATGTTTTAGTTTCCGTCTTCAATCTCATGCCAACCTGATCTTTTCTCAATATGTTATTTTAACAGTTGCGGTGGTGGGGTGAGAAACAAGAACAGGGAAAGTGTGGAAAAAAACTAAATATATAGGTTTAATTTGTGAATTTAAAAATATATTTAATTCTAAAATATGTAATTGAGATTAATTATTTAACAAAAAATATATGTTGGATTTATTATATAATACATCATGTGTCAGTGTCGATAAATTAACTAAATAAATTAAGAATATAAAGTGTTATTGTATTATTTTAAAATATCATTGTAAAATAAACAATGTTGAATCCCACCCAATAATTTATTATTTAATTGACAAAATAAAAAAAATAAAAATGTATTATTGTATTGAATATTAGATTAATTATTTAATCGACAGAACTTAAAATTTTAATTGAATTACATTATATAAGAATTTAAAAACTATTCCTTTATTATTTTACTATGTTTTATGATCCACGAGAGTTTCCGTTCTTTATTTAATAACTAAAGAATTTTCTGGTACAAGAAAAATACACCCCTTGAGTTTTATGGACCAAACTTAATAAATAAAACTCTCGTACAACCACATTACTACTTATCAAAGAACACTATTTTTAACCCCTTTGTAATAACCCGAGAGAAAAATACCTCGAGTGTTTCCTCGCATGTATCACAGTTTGAATCACCCAAATTAATCTCGCAAATATGTAAACTCATTTTTTTCTCTCACCGATGTTTTCCTAGGCTCTCCCCCCTCCCAACACACACACCATTAATTTTATAGGCATTCCATGGGAGGAATATGCAGCAACACCCTTTTCTTTTTTCTTCTTTGGATGGCTTGAAAATTGATGTTAAGTATTAATTTGTCACAAAGTGAGAGTAAGTTTGGCACCTCCACTTGATTTTGTTTTGTGGGGATGTCGTCCTAACAATCTCCACCTCCACCACAAAATACCATCTTCCGCAAATCAAAAACACCATTGGCCTTCAGTTCTCTGCACATGCCGAATCAGTAAGGTCCTAACTTCACTTGGTTCAATTGGCCAATACACACGTGCAGTTCAGCCAACACTACTAGTTGATTGCCGAGAGGGACGACCTCAATCCATTCTATCACCCGATTGGATTTCCCTCACACCTGTCTGCTCCCTGAAAGCCTTACAGTGCGCTCCACTTCCAGTAATCCTTGAGGTCGCCAGATGATACAAATCCCGATACTTCTCTCTCACCATGGGCGTAGCCAGGATTTACGGTCAGTGCGGTCATGATTTTTTTCGTTTTGGTAGGATGATTGTCGGGCCGAAATTTTTTGAAAACAGAAAATGAAAAAGGCAAATCTAAAGGCCGATATATTGCAACAATATTTTGTGGGTTTTCATAATCTCCAATTACGACTTCTCTAGAATGAACTTTTTGGAGAAGTGATTTATCCAAAAGTTCATTCTAAATTAATCATCAAACAACTATTAATAGACTTTTAGATCCAAAAATTAATTTTCAAAGTGCTTCCAAAAACAGTATTCATTATCAAGTTCGGAACATATCTCTTTCTATATAACAAACAAGGCAATCATTCATCCACTCATATACCTTAATTGGGCCAGATAATTCTTAATTTTTTGGGGCAAGAAGGTATAATATGACCTTTTAATTTTTAGCTCAATTTTTTTTATATGAACTAGACCTTCCATTGAATTTTCAGTGCGGTTCAAATCAAACTTAACAGGATCATTCTGATTTTGAGTACGGTCCACCGACCGCACTCGTCCTAGGGTGGCTACGCCACTATCTCTCGCCCTTAGGATCTTTCCACCACGTGTGACTTTCAGGACTCTAACTCCAGCTAAATATTCGCAGCTATTAGAATCCACTTGGCTCAAGGAAATTAGATTCCTCTACATCTTTGGAACATAGGTCACACCACCCAAAATATGGTCCACTCCATCACCCATTTTGATTTTCACCACTTCACATCTCATGATTCTACAAGTAGAATCATCACCTCAGGATAAAGTTCTTGCCCTCTGTAATTGAAATAAATCAAAATAATTTCTTCGGGAGTACACATGCATTACGCATACCAAATCTAAAATACATCAATCTCGAGAAGAAGTATCAATCATCGTGGAGACTATGAGATACATCCATCTTCCGCAGCTATCATCGTATCACCACCGCCACTGGCATCATCCTTCTTTCTCCGGGGACAATTCATTTTATTGTGACCATCCTCGTGACAATGATATCATACAATACCCTTCATCTGGTCCTTGAATATGACCTGTTAGTCTCAGATCCACCCACCAGATTCTTCCCATTCTGATTCATGCCTCGAGCAACCAAAGCAGATTCATATGTCCCTCCTCCTGGTTTGCCTTTGTTTTTCAAGGGACAACAACAATGATTTTATATGCTCCAAGTCCAGTGTGCCTTTCAGCAACGTTGTCACCAAATTATCATATGAATATAGGATAGAGGTAAGAAATAAAAGGGTTTTTATTCTTCTTCAACCTTTACATTAACTTTCCGCAGTTGATCCGTATTTGCCCATTGTGCGTCTTTTATATCTGTTAATCTACCCGCTTTTTCTTTCAACGTCATTGCCAGACCCTATTAATCAAAGAGTGAAATTCTCTTTGTCGTCAAACTGTTGCACCTTGAATGAATTTGCCACTCCCACGATGACCATCTGAAAAAATCAAACTCAATTTTTTACCTTATCCAAATGACCAAGTGGCTTTGATACCACTTGTTGGGTACAATGGAAACGTATCGTGATTCGAGATTTGATTTCCAACAAATTACACCAATAAAATGATGGCACATAATATAAAATACACACAGAGATTTAATGTGGTTCGGTAAAATCCGCCTCACAAGAGTTTCCGTTCTCTACTATTAAAGTATTTTTTGGTATAAGAAAAATACATCCCTTGAGTTTTATGAACCAAACCCAAGAAAATAAAACTCTGGTACAATTATTTTACTAGTTATCAAATAACACTCTCCCCAACCCATTTGTATTACCCAAGAGAAATATACTCGTGTGTTTTTCCACATTTATCACAATTTGAGTCACCCAAATTGATCTCCCCCAAATGTGTATACTCATTTTTCCTCTCATACCCAGTTGGATGGCCAAACACTTCACCTGCTTGCCTTATTTTGCTAGGCTCCCCCACACTATTTTATAGGCATTTCATGGGAAGAATATATAGTAGCAACACCTTTTTTTTTTTTTTTTCAATCCTTGGACGGCTTGAAAATTGATCAAGTATTAATTTGTCAATAAAGTGGGAGTAAGTTTGGCACCTCCACTTAACTTTGTTTTGTAGGGGGTGCCGTCCTAACATACTTTCTTGTTGAGTTATAAACCCTATCATTTAATCTACTTTAATCAAAATTTAAATTGAAATGAAGTACAATTAAAAATTAAAAACATGAAAAAATATAAATATATCTTTCAACTTTGAGGTGAACAAAATTTGTCAATTATGTGTCAAAATATGATTTTCGAGAACGTAACTTATTAATAGAATTAAGATGGATCTCTAAGTTTTCACTATTCATAATTATTGATGCATTCCCATTTCCCAGGGACAACACAACCTATAGTGGTAACATTGGCTTATCGCATATGTCACTAATTGTCTAGGAACAACTTTTATTCCCAAAAAAAAAAAAAAAAAACTACTTGTCAATAACACTACCGTTTTTTTTTTTTTGGCAATTCTTGTTAATATTACAATTGTGATCATTGATGTGAAAGGTTACTATCACCTAATACATACATTAATATCAATTTTAATATTATTGCTTCATTCTTTTCTTACTAACCCCACTTTTCTTTATTGTAGTAGTGGTGTAGACACATTGAAACATAATTAAAATTAGAACATTAAGGCAGCACGTGATGTATAGTCACGCAACAAGTTCGTGAGACTTGAGAGTTTTCAATTGTTAGGTAAAAAAAGAAAATTAATTGGTGGACTAATTTTCCACAATCCTAAATAAATGGACCAATTTTGCTTGGGCCTATAGTTAGTGGACCGATTTTGTATTTAAGCCACACGAGAAAACATGTGAAGCTTAAACAATTAAGTGCACATATTACATATATACGACTATAAGTAGTTCTCATATATAATGGTGAATTATAAATCACAAACAATAATTAATATTGAAGGAACATGCGAACATGATTCAGTTTCTGAAAAAGATGGGTTCCATTAATATTAGACCTCATTTCCAGAACAGAGCTTTGTTAAGACATACAAAATCCCTATACGCCATGAATGCTGGAGATGGACCTCTTAGCTATGTCCAAAACTCCTCCTACAGGTACATGAATTATTGTATCAATCTCTATGTGTGCACATATATTAAATGTTGCCTTGATTTGATTTTATTTAATTTCTTTTACATGATTTGAACCTATACATCACTATATATATCAGAAACTTGGTCGAAATAATGCAATATACAAAATTGAGCATTTTTTGAAGATTTGTTTGAGATGTGGAACGAATCGAGGATGTGTATCAGCATGGGCGTAGCCAGGATTTTGAGTCAGTGCGATCAAATATTTTTCCATTTTAACAGGGCGAGTGTCGAGCCAAGATTTTAATAAATAGAAAATAAAATACATTGCAACAAAAAAAGCATATTTAAAAGTTGTACCTTACAATAATTCTTTGCGTGTTTTCATGCTGTGAAATCGCTTTACAGTGATATCATTATCAAGTTTGTGACATATAACGTTTTCTATATAACTTTGAGTGTGGTCCAACCCAAAACTTAACAGGGCCTATTTAATTTTTTTTGGGCTAAATAATTAATTTTAGTTTGGCCCAAAATTTCAGTGCGGTCCAATAACCACACTGGGCCTTAAGAAGCTACATCCATGTGTATCAGACCCATTTATGTTTTCTTTTTAATTTTGAATTTGTTTAAGGTTTTTGGCTTCTTTAATTCAAATACTATTTAGTCCATTATTTCGAGTTGTTTAATCATTATTTTGCATTATCGATTAAGTTTTGTTTATTTCGAATTATTTGTCTTCCAATTATCCGTCAGAGAGGAGCAAACCAATCATCGAACAAGAAATAGCTACAAAGCTAGACATCAAACAGATCTACTCAAATGACCAAATGGCATATGTACTATTGCTGATTTTGGGTGCTCTCAGTGCCACAACTCATTTCGGTCATGCAATTCATCACTCGAGGCCATCAACCGAAAACTCGGAATATTCTCACCCAAAATCCCCGAATTTCACGTTTACTTTAGCGACGTCGTCACAAACGATTTCAACACCCTTTTCAGTTCACTCCCACCCGATAGGCTTTACCGTGCAGCCGTAGTGCCCGGGGATTTTCACGGCCGCCTCCTGCCGGAATATTCTCTTCACTTTGGTTACTCTGTTTGGTCACTCCAATGGCTGACAGAGATTCCAAAGCGGTGCGAAAAGAGATTCCTACGGCCTGGAACGAGGGTGACATTTTATACACAGGAGACAGAAAGGAAGTTTGTGAGGCTTATTTGGAACAATATTCCAGGGACATTGCGTCATTCTTGAAATCAAGGGCAGTTGAAATTGTAGGCGGAGGGCTAATGGCCTTTATAGTGCCTGGAGTACCTGAATTTTGGAACCATGAAACAGAATACACTATACCTTCAGATCTCAATCTTTTGGGATCTTGCCTCATGGACATGGCCAAACAGGTAACTAGCTACTGCAACAATCTATTATTAGTTCATGGGCAAAATTGCACCATTGGTACTGTAACTATGGGGCGGTAGCAAAAAGGTTCAGTAAAAATCATGTTTTGCAAAAGCGTCCTGTAACTATAGAAAACTCTCGATTTTGGTCCTGTAAAATGCATGTTTTGCAAAATAGTCTTGTAACTATATACAAATTTCAATTTTGGTCCTAATTTCATCGGATTTTAATCACATGAGCGGCACATGTAATATCCAATTTCTGGTGAAATTAGGATCAAATTTGAGATTTTTATATATTTACAGGACTATTTTGCAAACCGTGCATTTTTGAGGACCAAAATTGAGATTTTTATATCATTACAGATTTTTTTTGCAAAACATCATTTTTGCAGGACCTTTTTGCTATCACCCTATAATTACAGGACTAATTTTGAAATTTCATCTTAGTCCATGTATCACAGAGCTGTTTCATTGAAATGTTGTTACAGGGTAGATTGAGTAAAGCAAAAGTAGACTCATTCAACCTCCCATTCTACTACCCCACCCCCACAACAGTTGAAGGCTATATTGGAGAGGAGCCATAGTTTCAGCATTGAAAGAATGGAGATTCTAAACAACCCCGGAAAGTACACATTGCCCAGCGCCAATGCCCATGCAGCGTTTTTTAGGGCATGCCTTGAAAGATTGCTGGCAGATCACTTTGGAAGTGAAATCATCGACAAATTGTTCGATCTTTATACGAAGAAACTTTCAGCTTCACCGGTTTTTTCGAACCCTGACAACGATAAATTCATTGAGATCCTCACTGTCCTCAAACGCAAAACCGATTAGGTTGCTATTGAAGTGTTTGCAAACTCTATAACAAAGTGATTTTAACTTCTACTCGAAAAATATTAGACCATTTTTTTTAGGTAGAAACTGGGAATCACTGTTTTTTAGAGTTTGCAATGGCTCCCAATATATATTGTCTGCTTTGTAGGGTGGGTTTATGTCATCATGAAATTAAGTTACCGACTTTTCTAGAAAATCGATTCTTGCTTCATTTTGATTTTTTATTTTTTAAATTAGAATGGATTATTATTTTATGTATAAATATACATTTTAAATTGCAAATTAAAATCGCTTGTTCAAACTCCTAATTAAATATTTTTTTTATTTCAAATACAAAACAGGTAATCATTAGTCGTGTATTCTGCTTTGTATATGTATATGTACATAGGGGTTGGCACGACTTGGACACGGTATGTATATGTATATGTACATAGGGGTTGATACGATATGAGCACAATATATATATATGTATATATACATAGGGGTTAGCACGATATGAGCACGATAACACATGATGTGGCAAAATTTGGGTACACGATTTTGTACATTTGGGTGTGTGTATTTGAGGAAGTGTACACGATTTTCAATGAAAGCAATAATTACATCAATTTCAAAATTCAAAATCCTCAAGTTAAAGGAGGGGCTTTGGTCAAATTGGGTGAAAAAATAATTTTTTAAGTTGGTGAGTAAAAAAAGAATAATCACTATCCATAGTTGATAGTTAAAGAAAATCCCATTTACAATACATCATGTCTCGATGAATGAACTAAATAAATTAAGAAGATAAAGTAATATTGTATTATTTTAAAAATTCATTGTAAAATAAATAATATCGAATCCCGGCCCACCCAATAATTTATTATTTGATTGACAAAAAATAAAAAAATAAAAATGTATTATTGTATTGAATGTTAGATTAATTATTTAATCGACAAAACTTAAAATTTTAATTGAATTGAATTATATAAGAATTTAAAAACTATTCCTTTATTATTTTAGTTTGTTTTATATCCACGAGAGTTTATGTTCTTTACTAAGAATAAATTTTCATGTACAAGAAAAATACACATGTTTAAGTTTAATGGACCAAACCCAAGAAATAAAACTCTCGCACAACCACATTACTACTTATCGAATAACACTCTCTTCAACCTCTTTGTAATAACCCAAGAGAAAAATACCATGAGTGTTTCCCCGGTTGAATGGACAACCACTTCACCTGTTTACCGTGTTTTCCTATGCCATCCCCCAACACACACACCATTAATTTTATAGGTATTCCATGGGAGGAATATACAGCAACACCCCTTTTTTTCCTTCTTCTTTGGACGACTTGAAAATTGATATTAAGGATTAATTTGTTACAAAGTGGGAGTAAGAGGGTGTTTGGCTGAGCTTATAAGCTCTTCAAAATATCTTATAAGATGTTTGAGAGCTTATAAGTTGTTTAACTTTGTTTGGTAATTGTTTGAGAAAAATATCTTATAAGCTCCTAAAATAAGATGTCTGGAGCTTATAAGCTGTTTTTAAAAAAGTAGGGAACCCCAACGTATTTTCAAAATAAGATCTTATTTCAACAACCTCCTTTAATTTTGACTATTTTAATTACAAAATTGCCATTACTAACATCTTAAAAGCTACACCATCTTATTTTATCCAAACACTTCAACAATTTATTCTTAAAATAAGATCTAACATCTTATAAGCTCTAAAAACAACTTTTAAGATATGGGAACTTATAAGATCTTTTAAATAAGCTTAGCCAAATACCCTTTAAGTTTGGCACCTCCACTTGAATTGGTTTTATGGGGGTGTCGTCCTAACAATCTCCACCTCCACCACAAAATACCGTCTTCCGCAAATCAAAAACATCATTGGCCTTCAGTTCTCTGCACATGTCGAATCAGTAAGGTCCTAACTCCAATCGGCCATTGTGCATGTGCAGTCCAACCGACACCACTAGTTGACCGAGAGGGACGACCTCAATATATCCTCTTGCCCGGTAGGATTTTCCTCACATCCGTCTGCTCCCTAAAAGCCTTACGGCGTGCTCCACTTCCAGTAATCCTTGAGGTCATGAGACGATACAAATTATGATACGTCTTTCTCACCCTTAGGACCTTTCCGCCACGTGTGACTTTCAGGACTCCAACTCCAGTTGAATATTTGCAAATATTATAGTACATTTGGCTCAGGGAAATTACATTCTTCTGCATCTTTGGGACATTAGGTCCATCTTCCGCAGCTATCATCGTATCACCACCGCCACTTGCATCGTTATTCTTTCTCCGAGGACAATCCCTTTTATTATGACTCTCCTCGTGACAATGATATCATACAATACCCTTCCTCTGGAACTTGAATCTGACATACTAGTCTCAGATCCACCCACCAAATTCTTCCCATTTTGATTCATGTCCCGAGCAACCAAAGCAGATTCATACGTCCCTCTTCGTGGTTTGCCTTTGTTTTTGAAGGACAACAACTATGCTTTTATATGCTCCAAGTCCGGTGTGTCTTTCCCGTACAACACCGTCATCACCAAACTATCATATGAAACTAGGATATAGGCAAGATATAAAAAGGTTTTATATTCTTCTTCAACCTTTACATTAACTTTCTGCAGTTGATCCATATTTACCCATTGTGTGTCTTTCATATATGTTAATCTTTCCTCTTTTTCTTTCAACGCCATTGCTAGACCCTATTGAACTAAGAGATCATTCACCCCTTCTTTGTCAAAGAGTGAAATTTTCTTTATCGTCAAACTATTGAACCTTGAATAGATTTGCCACTACCACAATGTCCATCTAAAAAAATCAAATCTCAATTTTCTACATTATCCAAATGACCAAGTAGCTCTGATACCAGTTGTTGGGTACAACGGAAGCGTATTGTGATTCGAGATTTGATTTCCGACTAATCACACCAATAAAGTGATGGCAAAAAATAAAGGACACTGACATAATATAAAATCCACACAGAGATTTTATGTGGTTTGGCAAAACCCGCCTCACAAGACTTTTCATTCTTTACTAATAAAGAATTTACTGATACAAGAAATATACATTTCTTGAGTTATATGAACCAAACCCAAAAAAATAAAACTCTCGTACAATTATTTTACTAGTTCTCAAATAACAATCTCTCCAACCTATTTGTATTACTCGGGAGAAATATACTTTGTGTGTTTTTTTGCATTTATCACAATTTGAGTCACCCAAAATTGATCTCCCCCAAATGTGTGCACTCATTTTTCTTTCATACCTGGTTGGATGGTCAAGCACTTTCACATTCTTGCCCTGTTTTGCTAGGCTCCCCCCACACCATTTTATAGGCATTTCATAAGAGCAATATGTTGTAAGTCCAAGCGGCTACGATAATCTAGAGGGGTGAATAAATTATCTCCATTTTCTCGATTATGCCCTCTTTTTCGAATCAAACAAGCCAAGACAAGAATGAAAGTGCGGGAAGTAAATACCATGCGTCGATTTATAGAGGTTCAACCCACCTAGGGCCTAATCCTCTACCACCCCAGTATCTCCGTGATGGATTTCAAAAAGAAAAAAAGATTTTATTAATTACCACAATTAATATATCACCTTACAACAACTCTTTGGAGATTACCACAATCTCCCTTGAAGATTACCACAATCTTCAACAGCACCTTGTGAAGATTACCACAATCTTCAACCTTGAAGAACACCAAATTATTTAACACCTCAAAAAGCACCAAACTCTTCAATAAGAAGATTACCACAATCTTCTTGCACCTAACACCTAGATCACCCAAGTGTGTTCTTACCACAAGAACACTCACAATGATATCTTGTGTTAAATGATGAACCCAAAAATTCAAGATTACAACTCTATAATGAACAATACAATTTTGAGTACAAGTGTAATCAAGAATCAAAGCCTAGACCTCAAGATATGAAAGTGAAATACTTAGGCTATAACAACAAGAATGTTGACAATAAGGACTTAGACAAATTTGCAGATTTCTTGTTGTGTTGTGTTGTATGCTCTCTTGTTGTGTTGCTTCAATTCTTCATCTATTTATAGGAGATGATTGATCATGGATAGGCTCCTCTTGGGGACTGGTTTCTACAAAAAAAAGTGCAATTAAAATCAAGATTATAGTTGTTAGAAATCAACTCCACAATTTAAGGAAAAGTTGTCTGTTGCACAATGGTTAGAATTTGTTGTCAAAAAGATAGGGTGACCGGTCGCGCACAAATACAAAAAGCAAATTAAAATTGGAAAACCCATGACATGGACCGGTCCAGGGGGTTGGACCGGTAGACATAGGGTCCGACCGGTCGCCCCCCTTGTGGACGGTCCCCCTCAACAAATTTTGAGATACAGTCAGTTCTGTAATCTCTTCAGGTACTGGTCGCCCTTTGCGCGATCGGTCGACCTCCAGTACAATTTCAAACGTCTCGTTTCTATTTTGGAAATCATCTTTCAGACACGGGTTGCCCTATATAGCGACCGGTCCAACACGAGGCAGGAGTGTTGTCCAGTTTTCATCGAAAATAAACTTCAAGAAATACTCCGAAAAATTGGTAAAAATATTTTAGATCGATCGGGAGTATTTGGACAACATTAAGAAATATTGTTTTTGTGTAAGAACACATTAACACAAAATCATCAAAAGTGTTGTCCAATTTTTGTCGAAAATAAACTTGAGAAAATACTCCGAAAAATTAGTAAAAATATTTTAAATCATATAGGAGTATTTGAACAACATTTTAAAACATTATTTTGGTGTAAAAACAAAATCATCAAATTTATGATAAAAATATTTGTCTAACATATGTATTAGAAACACCTTTTTTTTCCATCCTTGGACGGCTTGAAAATTGATACAAAGTATTAATTTGTCAATAAAGTGGGAGTAAGTTTGGCACCTCCACTTAATATCAATTTTAATATTATTGCTTCATTCTTTTCTTACTAACCCCACTTTTCTTTATTGTAGTAGTGTAGGCACATTGAAACATAATTAAAATTAGAACATTAAGGCAGTACGTAGATGTATAGTCACGCAACAAGTTCGTGAGACTTGAGAGTTTTCAATTGTTAGGTAATAGTTAAATATATACGATTATAAGTATTTCTCATAATGGCGAATTATAAATCACAAATAAATATTACAGAAAAGTACAGGCAAACATGATTCAGTTTCTGAAAAAGATGGGTTCCATTAATATTAGACCTCATTTCCAGAACAGAGCTTTGTTAAAACATACAAAATCCCTATACGCCATGAATGCTGGAATGGACCTCTTAGCTATGTCCAAAACTCCTCTTACCAGGTACAATTATTGTTTTTATCTCTCTGCGTGCGTGCGCGCGCATAATATAAATGTTGCCTTGATTTGAATTTATTTATTTACATGATTTGAACATGTACTTTCACTATATCAGGAAATTGGTAGAGATAATGTTACATACAAATAGAGATGAAAATCGAACCAAGCTACTAGATTCTCGGCTCGGGCGATCGTTAAAAGCTCGGTCGTCAACATAATGAACCAAGTTTGAACACTATTTCTTATGAGTGGGTCGGTTATGTTTTTTAGCCATTTTTTTCAAATACATGGTTTTTAGCCATTTTAACATGTGAAATTCCCTAATGCCCCTTAACCCAATAAACCTCTTTTCAAGTCATTCACCAACTTCATAACTCCACATTAAAAACTTGGGGAAAAATTTTATTCTGGTGACTTGCAAAATGGAACCTACGACAACTATATCGACGGGCCAAAAATCTTGTTATGTTAATTTCTTATTTTCTGTTGATTTAGTTAGTTTATAGTTGTTTGAGTTATGATTAATTTGTTGTTAGATTTGAAAAATTTTTACGTTTTCGACAATTTAGGTTTTGATTGAAAAGCTTGATACACCATTAATGGTGGTTGGGGTGAATGAGGAAGATGACAAGAATTTTGAGCGAACAACTCGATATCGAGTAATGTTGTTTTCATTGAGTTATGTTTAAGATCTTGTTGTCAATTATATATCGAGTTAAATATAACTCGATATCAAATAACCGGATATCCAATTACATAACTGGATATCGAGTTTTTTAGCTTTTAGTGCAGCAGGCGTTGGTCAAACCAATAACTCGGTATCCAGTTACATAACTGGATATCGAGTTACATGTTCAATCTACTCTCACTTATTATAACCAATTATTTTGTTTCTTTCCAAAAAAAATGAATTCACATAACTTTTTTGTTTCAAATCCGTTTTGCATGAATAATATATCAAATTAATCTTTTTTCTGAGATCTATAATTTAATATCCATATTGCATATACAAAAATGCAAAATACAAACTTGAATTTTTTAAAAAGTTTGAAATAGAGAGTAAGAGGATATAGAGAGAGAAATATACCGAATATCAAAGAAATATGCAGAAGGATATGAATGTCTTTTATTATGCCAAAATAGCTAAAAAAAATATTTGTTTTCAAAAGATGGCTAGTTTTCATTTTTTTTCATTATAGAAGTGGTCATTTTGACACATTACCACATTTTTTATTCAATAAAATATAAATTTTGGCTCGAGATTAGTAAAACATATCATATTATGTGTGAAAATATCAAACTATTCGAGCTAAGTTAGTGTTCAACTCGAACAAAGCTCATTCAAGCTCGATTCCATTAATAATCAAACCAAGCTCAGACACAATTTTTTAAACTCGATAAAAATTCAAAAAACATTTGAACAACACTATATTAAGTTCTACTCGATTTATTTACACCCTAGAAATGAACTTCTTTCGAAATTTTGTTACAGAGGGGGGTAATACATGTTGCAAAACCAATCATCGAACAAGAAATCGCCACGAAACTAGACGCCCAACACCTCGCTTCAATCAGCCCAAATGGCTTATGCATAGCTGATTTTGGGTGCTCTACAGGCCACAACTCATTTCCAGCCATGCAATTCATCATTCAGGCCATCAAGCAAAACCTGGAATATACCAAAATCCCCGAGTTTTACGTTTACTTCAACGACGTCGTCACAAATGATTTCAACACACTTTTCAATTTGCTCCCACCCGACAGGCTTTACCGTGCCGCCGCCATGCCGGGGGACTTCCACGGCCGCCTTCTGCCGGAATATTCCCTTCACTTTGGGTACTCTTCTTGTTCACTCCACTGGCTGACGGAGATTCCAAAAGCGGTGGCGGACAGAGATTCTCTGGCATGGAACAAGGGTGAGATTTTATACACAGGAGACAGAAAGGAAGTTTGTGAGGCTTATTTGGAACAATATTCCAGGGACATTGAGTCATTCTTGAAATCCAGGGCAGTTGAAATGGTGGGCGGAGGGCTTATGGCCCTACTAGTGCCAGCTGTACCTGAATTTTGGAACCCTGAAATAGAATACACTATTCCTTCAGACATCAACCTCATGGGATCTTGTCTCATGGACATGGCCAAAAAGGTATATATCTACTGCAACCACCATATTGATTCATGTGTCACAGATGTTGTTTACATTAAAAACAATTATATATATATATATAAGTATTGGTTCAAATGAGACTAATATCCTGGGGTCAGACCGTGAGACCTAATCTAGTACATCCATTATATTTTTTGAATGGTGTAGATTATTCCACCTTTTAAAGTATATGTAATGTTTAAAACAGTCAAAGGATATAGAGGTCATTACACATATGGACGCATTGTGTGTTAATTATGGATAGATTTTACTACCTTAATTTTCGGCAAAAAGAGATTGGGGTTGCTTATTGATTGACCGATTTTTTTTGGGAATGGTTATCATGCTTTAATACGAGATAATCATCATATATTTTGTAAATATGTTGTTATTAGATTAAATATGCACTAATAAATATAATAATTATATATGCAACATAATATAGGTACCAATACATCATTATAATATTAAATATGGAATAATAATTATAATATTCACTAAATATGCAACATAGTATACTATACAATGCATCTTCATACTATTAAATAAGCAATAATAATGGATCTTGATGTGTATAAAAAATTTATACGCATCATAATATATGTAACAATACATCACTATTTCGATAAATATACTATAATTTTGTGACAACGACATAGTTTGCATTTATGGGTTCATATATTTTTGCATTCATGCAACATTACCTTCAAGCAAAAAATGCAACATATTTTAAGTATACGTTCATCATTATTCAATTAAATATGCATCAATTCAATGTGCATTTGCACCATGCATTTTCGATTAACATCATGGCATTTTTTTCATAAAAAATAATAATATCGCAAGCCAACAATTATGAATATCTATGCAAATCTTTCGAATAGAACCAAATGCATCGTAGCATAGTTATATATATACATCAATATAATACTAAATATGCAACATTACAAGTAATCATATATACATCAAAAAATTTCTACGATGATAGATGCGTATTGAATTGTGATTTTTTGTGTTTTTGTTCCTGTTCTTCCTCCTGGAACCGTTTTTTCTTGGGGATGAAGATGATATGGCAATTTTTTTGGTACAGATTAGAGTGTTTTGGAGGTTATTATACTTGATTGCATCCCATAAATTATAGAAAACGGATATGGTAAGTTACAATCTTTCATATCTTCTTGTTGGCCGATTTTTGTTGATTTTCCATATATGCCCTTAGCAAAAAATAATGACAAATAATGCTTCTGTTTTTAATGTTTTCAATCTCATCCATCCAATGATTAATTATAACGGTTCAGATTAGGTCTCACGGTTTCACCCCAATATATGGTCTCACGTTAACCCACTTTTATATATATATATATATATATATATATATATATATATTGAATCAACGATCTTATTTGGACACCGGTTAATTTGGTTACAACATTCTTAAAGATTACATTATTAGAGCATCACCAGTGGTAAAAACCACAAACCTGCTTTTTTGTGGATCCCACACTGACACATCACTGCCACATCAAAAGCAAAAAACCTCACTCTTTTCTCCACAGTCAAAAAACCTCTCAACAACTCTTTTATGGGTCCCACACTCAAATTACACCTCTTTAAAAAAATATCAACAACTTTTGAATGGGTCCCATAATAAATTTACATATAAATACAATTAATATTATATATGTTTTATGTATGTTATATATTATTTATAAATATAGATTTTATATATAATGGAGATTTATAAGTTTATATTATTAAAATAATATTAAGCATTGAATTTAGTAAAAGCTAATCCAAAAATAAACATAACATATTTGTAATAACTTCATAATTGGGAAATAAATTTTTACTGATCGTAGCTGAATTTGGCCCAAATATGCTCAACTAAGTCCTGAGAAGGCGATGATGTACTTGAGTATCACGTATTGCGCTATTGTGCCGAAGGTATTCTTGGAACTCGTGAGTGGATCCCTGAAATATTTCTGTTGGATGCACTACTTCTTCGTCTGACCAATTGAGTACTGCATCCCCCTCATCCTCTATAATCATGTTGTGTAAAATAATGCATGTATACGTGATATCTCTCAAGTTATTCTTGTACCAAAATCGCTCGGACCACGATCATTGCCCAACGAGCACAAGCACCCCAAATGCTCGCTCCACATCTTTTTTCTTGACCCTCCTGTCTTTGTTTGAATAACTTTCTTTTGGGATCCTCGGGACATGGAAAACTCTTAACAAAAGTAGCCCATTCTGGGTAAATTCCATCAGTTAAATAATATCCTTTGGTATATGATGTGTTGTTTACTGTAAAATTAACTTCTGGTGCATTTCCTTGTAAGACATTGTTGAATAAAGGTGACTCGTTTAGTATATTCTATCAGTATAATATCATTGTTGAAGTCTCATTTCCTCATGCGTAAGTAGCATCAACATCATTTGATCCAGCTCGTCATTTGAGTCTCCCAAAAAATTGCGCCACTGATTTATGAGAATGGAACTTCTTGAATGATTGGGGTCTTGAGACATATTTGTATAAAAGGATTGACAATTTTAAAAAAATCATTTAAAATGAAAAAGGCTAGAGAAAAATAAACACAATAGAAATATGAGGTAATTTGTAAATTTTTAAAATGAGTAATTTATTGATGTGAATTGTTGTTGTTGAATGAAAAGAATATACACATTTATAGACAATTTTTTTTTTTAAAACACAATACTATTTTTTAGCCGTTGAATGTAACGGCTAAATTGCAAAATTTTAACGGCTAAATTGTAAAGCTAAATTGTAAAATTCAGTTTTCTTTTTTTTAGATTCAATAAAAAAAACCTTATCTAAATCCAAAACATTTAAATATGTAAATGACTTTCTATTAAACCCACTTTTTTACTTTATTCATTCAAACAAGGAGGGTGACAGCCTGGTAGGTATTAAAAATTGAACAGCACAACTTTTACTTTGTCAGCCTATTGCCTCACGCGCGCGTGACCGAAACGTGCCCTCTTGGCACGGCGTGCGATCACGCGCAGTTTTTTTGTTTTGGTTTTTTTATTTAATATTTCGAAAAAACCTGGTTCTTAACTACAAACCTATCCCTTACTGAAAAACCTCAAAGCTGTAGTCCACAATGGTTGAAGGTTTTTCTCACAGCTTTTTTCCCTTAAAAACCTCCCTAACAAACCTCCACTGGAGGTGCTCTTAGAGAATTGAGTGCCTTAGTAAAAGTAGGCTAATATTATATTATTAAAGTTGTGTAGCTTTTAAAAGCTCTCGATTTTAGTCCTTTGGTGTTGGAAATCAGAAAACTTGCTGAAAATTCCAATTGTCCATCTTTCCGGCCAATATTACATTGATGGGAAAACTAAGTTTGCTTAGATATACAGACATCATCCAAGTGAATTGTTCGTCCCTAGGTTTTTATCTCAATCAACATGTCATCTCACTTGGAAGAAGTCTATACAAGCGAAATTGGTTCCTGCATCAACTAATTCGGCAATGTGGACA
The DNA here is from genome assembly GCA_016081115.2 of Rehmannia glutinosa. Taxonomy (NCBI): domain Eukaryota; kingdom Viridiplantae; phylum Streptophyta; class Magnoliopsida; order Lamiales; family Orobanchaceae; genus Rehmannia; species Rehmannia glutinosa. The sequence continues at coordinate 25,776 of JABTTQ020001173.1, forward strand.
CACTGAGTTTTCCGGAAAATTTTCTATTTTATGGCGACCAAGTGACTGAAATTGAGAGTTTCTCTTTTACATGGTTTTTTTTTGCAAATCCTCATTTTTGCAGGACCATTATTCCCCAACCCTCTATAGTTTTATATGACTCAAATTACAGTTTAGCCTAGTAGTAGTGCAGAATCGAAGTGAGAAATATATATAATATAAAAGTATATCAGTTGCAACTACAAGAAATGCATTGAAAATAATTGCAATAAAACTTTTAGGGAAAATTGCAAAGATAGTCCCATAAGTTAAATCCACTCGCATTTAAGTCCAATAAGGTTTGGAGTTCTCGTCTTGATCCCATATGTTTGTGATTTTTTCTTATTTTGGTCCCATAAGTTTTAGTATAGGGCAATTTTAGTCCTATAAATTCTTAGTAGTTGCAATTTTGGTCCTCGAGGGCCACTTTATAATTTCATAATGCCCAAAATGCCCTTAAATTACTTATTTGGCTAAGTCTTGGCGCAAAAATAGGAGGGGTGGGTCGGGTCCAGGTATCACTCGCCTCATGGTACTCGCCCCACCCCACCTTTTCCTTTAATATATTTAATATATATTTTCATTTTGCATATATAATATATATTATAATATAATTTTTATCTTTCTAATATTATTATATCTATCATTTATAAATTGAAAATAACAATTTTTGTAAAGAACATTCCAACAATCTTGTTTTAGTTAAATTAACAACTTTAATTACCAAATATCAATAATTGACATTAATCATGTTGTTGCAGGGTAGATTTAGTGAAGAAAAAGTAGACTCATTCAACATCCCATTCTACTTCACCACCCCACAACAGTTGAAGGCCATAATGGAGAAGAGCCATAGTTTCAGCATTGAAAGAACGGAGATTCTAAACAACCCCGGAAAGTACACATTGCCCAGCGTTAACGCCCGCGCAGCATTTTTCAGGGCTGTCCATGAAAGACTGCTGACAGATCACTTTGGAAGTGAAATCATCGACGAATTGTTCGGCCATTATATGGAGAAACTTGCAGTTTCACCGGTTTTCTTGAACCCTGACAACGATAAATCCGTTGTGATTCTTGTTGTCCTTAAGCGTAAAATCGATTAGCTTACAATACTGTCTGCTTAGGAGAGTGGGTTCTTGTGTTGTAGAATGGGATTTCTCCATGATTTCAGTTCAGTTTTTCATTTACTGATTTACACATTGAAGCTTTTACTATATTTGAGTTTCCATCTTCAGTCACATGCCACCCTGACATTTTCTCAATCTGTTATTTAAATGATGCATGTGGCGGATGAACCGTAAAATTTCCAATTACATGCATGGCGTATTGTCAATTAGCGGTGTCAATTTGGATTAGGTCCGTGTTCGTGGATCCGGGTTCGCGGGTCAAAATCACCCGATCTAAACCTGGCCTGTTTAATTATTCATGTTAGAATCTTGAAACCAAACCTTACTTGTTTAACACGTTTAATAAAATTATTTTTATGTACATTTAAAAGTTTCAACTGAATAAATTTAATTTTTGTTCAATAAACTACTATGACTTTCTAGTGTTCAGTAAAAAATATCACAATTTATAATATACAAAAAAAATAATATAATTGTATAAATAACATAGTATACTAATCATGTTTTGATAACCAACTCTTTTTATATTGAGGGTTATGGGTTGAATCCGCCCGACAGGGCCTAGCCATTTGACAGTTCTACTCGTGGTGATTAGTGGGCTTAATAATAAAATACAGAATGTGTCGTTTATGCGGAAAACCCGCTTTGCTATGCACGTTGAATTCAAATTTCAGCAAAAACGCGTCTTTTATTATTCCCCCTCTATAAATATGCAGTTCACACAACCTGCCGAACCCTCTAGACTCCTTGACAGAAAGGGCAGCTCACGAAATAGCAATTACAGCTCCTCCAACTTCTCCGGCCACCCCCAAACCCCAAGCAGCCGCAGATCTGTCCATAGGTATGGATTCTTGAATAGTTTGCTACTGCTACTGCGCTGATTCACGATTGCGCTTGATTTTAGTGTTGATTTCTTGAATCGGTTAATTGGGGTGTGATTATATTTTTTTTCAAGATTTAATTGGGTTCGTTTGTTCTCTATTTTGTTGATTTCTTTTTGGTATTTCTTGTCTTTGATATGTTGTTTCTTCATCAATGAGATCATCGAATTAGGGTTTTGATTAGAGAATATAACCTTCTTAATTTTGAAAGATCGATTTATTTAGGGCTATTTTTCTTTTTTTCTTTTTGTGGGAGAAATCATGGTTAGTTACTCATAAATATAGGGGAATTTTGTCTTGTGTATGCTAGTTATCTTTGGTTGATTTTTTTTGTTTAAACAGTGGTGAGAGTGAAGGGGTACTTGAGCTGTGCTTTCTGTTGGTTTCTTTTGGATTTCCTTGCTTGTCATAAGGTAAGAAACCCGATTCGAATTTTTGTTGCATTGTTATCTAAAATCTTGTTTGGTGATTGGTTAATATTTGGATTAGGTAGAGTTCTCATGCTATCTTGCAATCTTTCTATTATGTTGGAGGATATAAATAGTCAGTGCTCAATTCTCCGACCCTTTGCAAATTTTTGTGTGCTCGCTAGGGAGAGGGATATCACTTATCAGGCACTGAAATCTAATAGCCGACTAGCCTTAAACATGATTCAGTCTGATGGTTGTTGGGTTACTTGATATGTTGCAGTTGTTAGCATACTTTTGTTTGTTACTTGCATTTCTTTGTATGTTTTTGCCCATATTCTCCATGAATTTGGTGTAGTGGTTGATCAACCTCTTTTTACACGAACAATCTCTTGTATTTTTATATCGTATTCAAAGTGGTTCAGTGTAAGTCTTATGTTTCGAAGAAACTTTTATTAAAGGAGCATAAGTTAAACATGGATAATTGTATACTGAAAAGTGGTTTAGCAGCAAGACATGTCTCTGAATTAGATGGAAAGGAAGGTGTGTAGCAGATTATCTTTGAGTTGATGCTACTTATTGTGTCTAATGGTTCTTCTTTGCCACTTAAAAGTTTGAACTGGAGTTCTGAGCTGTATCTATTATGCCGCCTTTGTTCTTCATCATTGTTCCTTGATACCTATTATTTCTACTTCAATGGTTTTGTTATTTCAGTGAAGCTTCATCTCCATCTATGTAATTGGATATCTGATGTCAGATTCTTTGTTGCCTATATCTGCTATTTTTGTTATGTTTTAATGGTTTGGATTTATTGGCGGAAGAACTAACATTGTTCCATTCTCTCTTTGAGATGTACTTCCGGTCATCATCATACCAAATGCAGGTAGAGTTGTGTTTATGGATGCCAAGAAATTCATGCAGTTGGTCGAGGAAAAGAAGAAGAGAGTTTTGGCAAAGAAAGAAGCACCCCTGAAATGGGAACATAAACTCGAAGCAGCTGCTAAGGCAAAAGCTGATGCCGAAGCCAAGGAAAGGAAGGCAAAAGCTGCCAAACACAAGAGAAGGTCTCTATCAGTTTCTGATAGTGATAGTCATGAGGTGAGAAAGATAGCTAAAAAGTCTCACAAGAAGCGAAGAAAGCACAACCATAAGTCAAAGAGACAATCCTCTGATTCTTCTGATGACAGCAGTGATGGATATGACAGTGAGTTGGACGAGAAGAGGAAAAAGCACGGCCATAAGAAACGCCGACATGGTACCTCAGATTCGAGTTCTTCAGACTCTTCCAGTGACGAGAATGATAATGCTGTCAGGAAAAGGGACCGCGCAAAGCATCACAAACATCATCGTCGAACACATTCTAGTCATTCAGATTTTTCCAGTGACGATGACAATGATGATGAAATAATCAGAAAAAGAAGCCGTACAAAGCACCACAAGCATCACAAAAGATCAGACTCGAGCTTTTCAGATTCTTCAAGTGATGAGGAGTCTGACAAATTGAAGCATCGCTTAAGGCGACACAAACATCATCGTCACGACACTTCAGATTCTGATGGATACAGGCATGGCAGGAGGAGCAGATCTATAGGGAGGTCGTCTGATGATAATGATGAACTAGGTAGAATAGAGAAAAGAAAAAACTATCATCGACATAGCCACCACCACCACAGGAATGGACACGAGCTCCGACCTCACTATGATAAAACCTCACAGCTGTTGAAACTCGATGACAAACATCTTGAAAATGATCCTGAAGAAACAAATCTTAATGGCCATACCAATCCACCGGGTCAAAATGTTTAGATTTTTTATTGAGGCTAGGTATTGACTGTCTATTTCTGCAAGTTCTTTAGACATTGACAGCTTTTCATTGCTCATTATTTCTGCAGGCTTGAAACTGCATTTTATGAGTTTGTGACTTGAACATTGTTTGACACTTAAGATTGCCATTTGTGGTTATACCAGTATCACCGGCTTGTTCTGTCTGGCTGCTAGATAATGGGTTGAATTGTTTCTTTATTCTGAGATTGGAGTTTGAACCACCAATTTTCAGCCTAAGCGAACATGATGGGTTTTAATAGTTTCAGATTTATTGCGGGCTCGGAACTGTATTGTATGGCTTTTCATTGAGTTGGAAAAATATCCTGACCAGATTTGAAAGAAAATTTTACTGAATAATTAGGTCGGACACTATGATGATGCTGATAAATTGTTGTGTGAGGTCTTTCTTTTGAAAGGGGCCAAAACACTTTGCCATCCAGATTATGGCGTTTGTGGCACTTTGGGAAGTAAATTTTTGTTTGTTACACTTGCTCTTTGCCATCTGGACGCCTATTGTTTGTGCATTTTTTTGTCAATTCCAGGTTGTTTAGTCATTGCTGTGCTCAATTCCAACTTGGAATTGATCAACAAGTGCACAAAAAAGAAGCGCCCAATACATGTGACGACAAATGCTCCAGGTGGCGAAGTGCAAAATCCTTAATAGTTCGTATGACAAAGTGTAATAATAAAAAAAGAGTAAAAAGTCCCAAAATGCCGAAATTGTCATGGTAAAACGTTTTCTACCCCCGCTTTGGAATCCCCTTACGAAATGAGTCGAATGACAATTCAGATATTACATTGGGACCTCACAACTTGCTTCATCATGGTAGTAAAAGGGCATTCCTTTGGTGCTTGTTAGACATCGTTGTTCGATTTGTCTGATATATTACATACTACTACAATTCTACTTATAGGCACTAAAATTCAAATTCAAACATATGTACACCCACATTTACTTGACGTAATTTGACTGACAACTCAGACACCAAGATCATTTCATTTGATATATTCTCAATACACATTTGATCCTGAAGATGAATTGGTTGTATATCACATTGATCGGAATTTGCAGGGTAGATGGTCATGGTTTTGTTGGAATGGCCCATGAGAAGTTTATTATAGCATACCATTCAAATAGTGCAATCTCTGCTCTGGTTATGAAGAAATTAGTTAATCGTTATCGGAGAGCTAAATAGAGAGAGGAAAAATGAGAAATGACAATGACAACCAAAAACATGACATCTACTTGTATAAGTGCTTTTGCTTTCAACTGTCTATAGAAAAAGAATGATAATCTTCCTTTCTGATAAATGAATTTGTAAAGTAGTTCATGCCAAATCTGAATATAGAATCAGCTTTAAAACAAGAAATATATAGAAATATAGTACCAAAATTGAGCGCATTGGCCATGTCTCCATTAGGTCTAATGTACTGCTTTCTACAGGATGCTTGCTTGCATCAATATGTACTATAAATCAAATTTCACTTTACCCACTGCACGAAGTTATGGCCAATGTCGTGGATGAATACGCAGACATGACAAAACTGGTTTTATTCTGTGATTTAAATCTCATCTTGTAGTAAATTCTATGATATGATGCATGGTGGCATCCAAAATTACGGTTGTCAGATGTTCTTCAAAATCTTTTCCCTCGCTACTCCATCAGATACAAGAATAGAAGTTACCTCCTGCAGGAAGCAGATATCAAGGTTATTAATAGTGAAAACGAAAATTCGACCCAAGTAATATACAAAATGAATAGTTTCGGTTCTCCAATATTCATCAATATAGTAAAATAGCAGATGATTTATTTGACCTTGGGTTCAGTAGGCTCAACCACCTAGTTACCTCATTGCATGTCAATTTTGGTCCCCTTATTCCTCTACGTTTACCTTAAATAATAGTTCCAATTCTAATAGTTAGTGCACTTATCAACTTTTCTTCAATATGCCACAACTAACCCGAAAAGTTCATCAGCAACTAATGAAAACAGTGGCAAGTGTAATCAAACCACAGACTTCACCATTTTCTTGTTTTGTCACAAAAATCAATCTAAACTGTTCCATCTTCGTGTACCGAAGTTTGTAGAGATGTTATTCCTTAGCAGCCCCGCATCATGGCCTATCCAACTTTGTTAGTTTACAGCAGTCCTTTAAAACTTCTATTCAAGTCCAATCGGAGTATGCCAATTCACAGAAATCCTACGTGCACAACCCCATTGATGCCACCCCACCTCCAACCCAATCCCACCTGAACCCTGTGAGTCGGCAATGGCAACTAAAGTATGTTGTGCCACACTGAATTATTCTACCAAGAGAAAAGAAACAAAAACATGATCCATGTATGTTACATTATACGACTTATGCAGAACTTCAATCCTAAATCCCTCTCAGAAAACAAGACTTTGAATTATATCGTATGTACAGATAAATTGACACTAAAGTGACACTTTGTCCATAATGGACCTCAAATATGAGATAAGAAAGGTGGTTGGACAATCCATAAAACAACCATGCACAACAATAGCCTGTCAGAGTGAATGCAATCTGATTGCATGTTAGGATCTAAAAGATCAAAACGACTAACTGATTTAATCAAAACTTGATGAAAAAGTTTAACTACACACCTCAGCCATCTGTTTGTGGCCACAAAGCACCGCACCAGTAGACCGAGGGCTCAAGATTCTTTTCGCTCTGGCAAATGCAGCCTGCAAAACCAATAACATGAATTTTAGAAACAAAAGAGACATCAGAGTCCCAGAAAGCCAAGAGTGTTAACAACCTGCACGAAACCTCGCTCCCCTTTCCAACTATCATCTGGATGTGACAGCACTGGCACAATATCAACTCCCGAAGATTCCCACTCTTTAAATCTCTCCTACAACAATTCCAAGAAATATCAATAATTAAAACACGGTGAACAAAGAGACCAGTTCGGAGCACCATTGCTTCTTAAAACCCCTTTGCTCAAATATAAACAAGTCCTCAGAATAAGAGAAAGTAAGGAATACCTGATACGCCATTCTATTAAGGTTTCTGGCACCGTAATAGAGTCTGACATCAGCTCTCTTATCAGCGCTGAAGCCTGTCTCAATCAAGGACCGAATCGGGCTACACATAATAAAGATGACAAATATGATCAGAAGGACAAGACAAAAAAGAAATAATGCAAGCAACCAGTCATAGTACAAAATATAAGCAAAGTTAGTTGACTTCCTTTTAGATAACATGGTGGACATTCTTGATTAACAGAAACCACCACCATACCAACTATACAAAATCAGAACCGAAGATCAATTCTCCCTGTATGTCAGATATAATCAGAAAAATGAAAATGATTTTATCAAAGTGCAATATGGACGATCTTCAAGAAAGATCAGATAAAACCAGGTGACACGATGGGATTGCACAGCAAGCAACATAGATATAGCATCACTCTTAAAACAAACATGCAAAATATGTTTAAATATCACAATAGGTCACTGAGCCTGCAAACCCAGAATCAGTTTTTCGAACTAGCAGTCTAGCAAGCCTGCAAACCCAGAATCAGTTTTTCAAACTAGCAGTCCAGCACACGACTGGAAGATAAAATAGCAATTAAAAAAATTTGGAACGCTAATGTTTGCCAAGGCCAACTAGTGAGGAAAACTGCGAGATTGATCATTTCCGAATAGATCTGTTAATAAGTGATCTAGAAAACTGCAAAGATGCGTTCTTGACTTATCTAAAGGCAATGATCCCACCATGCTCATCTCTGGCTGGGGCAGTAGTATAAGTGCTTAATGGGTGATCTCTTGTCATTTTGAATATCCACATTATTGGCACCTATACAAATTACTTTGTTATAAATGTAAATTAAAAGTATGAACAATTTGCCAAGAGGTAGAGGACCATAAATGTGCAATCTCAAATAGATCCAAACACAAGGCTAAGTAGGTAAACTAACCAGAATTACATTTACATAGAGGAAGTCAAATGAAAAAGAAGAAAAGAAACAACCTTGAGCCCTACCTCAAGAACAATTAATGTCTACAAAAAAGGGGGAAGAGATACCGTATGGCAGATCAAACTGAATTGCTAGACTAGTTTGAATATTCATATACCTGATTCCGGATCCCGTGGCGAAAATAAGCACCGTCTGATACTTCTCCGGCGGGGAGATTTGATCGATGGCAAAACCCTTACCCATGGCCGCACTTAATTCCACAACATCGCCTTTCTGCAGCCCGCACAGAAGCTCCGCTGTGGACCCGGCGATGGATTTCACCAAAAATTCAAAAACGCCTTTCGAAGCGGCGACAGATGGGGGCGATGAGATGGCGAGAAGCGTAGGTCTGATGTGGGGTTCCCGGAGGCGAAGCTGTAAATACTGGCCGGCTGTAGTGTAAGAGGCGGCGAGCTCGGGGGATTGCGAGACGTCGATGGTGATACGGAAGAGTGATTCGGCGGCGGGGGAGACTTCGATCAACCGGGTGGGATTCCAGACGGTGGTGTCGTGGCGGACAGCGGCGGCTGAGACACCGATGGCGCGGCAGCGAAAGTGGTGTGAGAGGTGGTGAAGGGGTTTGAGTTTGGAGAGGATCATGGGTGGGCCGAGGACAGATTGGGTGCGGTGGGGAGCATGGGAGCTGAGGGGTTGAAAATGGAATCTGCCAATCTGCGGCAGAGGAGGGTAGAAAGCGCCGCCGCGGTGGAGGACCGAGAGGGGGGAATTGAGGTGTGCGATGGTTCACTCTAGCTACGGTGGGTTTGGCGTACCGTCATTAGTGGGACCATACTTAACTCGGGGAGTCTGTGGAGGAATTTCAATTTGGGATTATTACGATAAACCCTCCAAACGTTTTCACGCTTTTCTACTTTGCCCATCATATTTTTTATTTATTACAAAATACCCTCTTTTGTAGTTTTTTTGCACTTTCTCCTCTATGTCAATTTTACCCTAGAGTTTTGTTTTTCTCATCAAATGTAATAGTTCATTATAATACCAGACTTACTATGCTTTTCGTATAAAAAATCAATAACTCATTTTGTAAGATCAGCAAAACAAAATAAATGTAAATGTTACAAATTGTAGATTAAGTGCAACAATTAGCAAAATTCATGACGTTAAGTGGAACAATTTAAATTTAAGTGTGCAAAATATGAAAATAGCTAATTAATATTACCTCTCTCAGTTTTCACATTTATTGATTTACGAAACAAAAGGCTAGAAGGGCACTTCAAAAGATCTTAAACTTTGTTTGTATTGAAATATTTAAAAGATGAAAAATTTTAATTTTACAATGACAATTTAACATTTCCATTAAGCTAAAAAAAACATTTCTATTAAGTTATTTTTTCTTCCTCCAATTCAAATCCAAATCCAAAATTTGCATAAAAAAACCTTATTGTTTCGTAGGTTTAGTAAAATCACCTGTTTCTTTGTTTTTTACTTTTTGAGTATATATCCTAGGACTAGGAGGAAGAAATTATGGGAATCGACTCCAAACCTAGACCCGTGATTTGGACTAGAGCCGTCACCACTCGACTACCATCTGATTCAATCACCTGAATCTTGATTCACTAGCAAGTAAAATCTTAAATGCAAATCAACCAGAATTTAACAATCTCATTCAAGCATATTAATGTGACAAACAATCAACAATGGCCCAATCTTACGATAGCATGATCAACGTAAGCAAAACTGAGTGCTTGGACCAAAAACAGCTCACATTCAGTTTAATTTAACATGATGTTCCAAGAACTGCACATTTTAATTAAAATTTTGACATCACTTGAAAATTGAAATATCACACCACGCCAAGCTGGAGAAAATTAAAACCACACTTCTCAAATGGAACAGAAAACAACAGAAGCAAAAAATCTTCTTCTGAGTGCATTCAATATGCCGGGAAAATCTCTCAAAAAAAAAAATATGCCGGGAAAAAAAAATAAAAAAAATCAAGCAAAAATATACAAGTCCGCCGTCTTACCCCCCTTATTGTGTCACAAGATAAGACAAATGGGGGCTTCAAAGGAAGGCTCCAAATCTGTATCATTGTCCGAACCAAATATAAAAAGCTAAAATTTGGTCCCAAAAATAAAATAAAAACTCCTGTTGCTGGCATTGCCAAGAGCTAAATTATTTTCTCAATTATCAGTACAGCGGAACAAGAGGAAGTCATTAAAAACATCTATATCTAAACAGCAGATTCTTTGGCAATCTTCTCAGCCTTGGCAATCACCTCATCGATTCCTCCAACCATGTAAAATGATTGTTCTGAAAGATCATCGTATTTTCCATCCAAGACTCCCTGTGTTGCAAAACAATCAGGGAATGTTTATGAAAGATGGCAAGTTATGGACCAAAGCACGTTGTTTGATTTAGGGGAAAGATATGATAATAGTTGGACAAGATACCACAAAGGGGAATCTCTAAGCAGCAGATGACAAAATAATAAATCATATAAATTCACCAGGGAACTAGATGAAACCACACAGGGACTATCATCAGTCTAGTAACTTATAGAGAGTAAAGATAAAGAGCATGGGAAAAAGGGAGCATGAACAAGTAGGACGGTGTTTGTGCTTAAAAGATGTTTAGGTCTTTCATTTTAAGAAGTCGTTGAAGTTTTTGGATAAAATAAGATGATCGAGATTTCAAGATGTTAGAAATGGCAGTTTTGTAATTAACACAATCCAAATTAGACGAGGTTGTTAAAATAGGATTTTTTTGGGGGGGGAAGAAAAGTTGGGATCCTCTTAAACAACTTTTTTTAAGAAAAGTTGGGATCCTCTTAAACAACTTTTTTTAGAATCTCATAAGCTCTTTCATAAAAAAATTACCAAACAAATTTTAAGAGCTTATAAGCTTTTCAAACAGCTTGTATAAGATGTTTTGAAGAGCTTATAAGTTCTGCCAAGCACCATATAAGTCTAAAACTAAAGGTCGGACTCAGATGTAGGTACACGAGTACACAAGACCATCCAGCCTCCAGGATAGTGGCACTTAGCTAATAGGGCTTCAATTCTTCAAGAAAAGTTCGCAAATTAAGGCACATTCTATCCCAGAGTTGTGTCACCTTCTTTAGAATTACATCCCATAAGAAAATAGTGAAAAAACTCTCCGAACTACAGATAATATAAAGACAGCATAAAAAAAACAAATAATCTTGCACGAGCTTCAAATATATAGTTCTTACCTGGAAGCTGTTGATACTCTCCTTCAACTCAACATACTTGCCAGGTGCACCCGTGAAAACTTCTGCGACATGGAAAGGCTGGCTCAAAAATCGTTGGATTTTACGAGCACGTGCAACAGTCAATTTGTCGTCTTCACTGAGCTCATCCATTCCAAGAATGGCAATAATATCTTGAAGATTCTTGTAGTTCTGAAGAACCTTTTGTACACCACGGGCTGTGTTGTAGTGATCCTCTCCCAAGATATGAGGGGAAAGCATACGAGATGTTGAGTCTAGAGGATCAACGGCAGGATAAATACCAAGCTCAGAAATCTGTAACAAACAATACCAATTACCAACAATCAAAGTCATATCCGATAACAATTTATCTTTGAGCAACTTGAGAAAAAATATATACATACCTGTCTAGATAACACGGTTGTGGCATCCAAGTGAGCGAATGTAGTTGCAGGGGCAGGATCCGTCAAGTCATCAGCTGGCACATATATAGCTTGGACAGATGTAATAGAACCCTTCTTAGTCGTAGTAATACGCTCTTGAAGACCTCCAAGATCTGTAGCCAAAGTAGGTTGATATCCGACGGCAGAAGGAATACGTCCAAGCAAAGCAGACACTTCTGAGTTAGCCTACAAGTTCAAAGAAAGGGTAACATTAGCAAAATGTGAAACAAGCACAGAATAGTAAATGGATAGTTATAATGAAATACAAGCCTACTTGGGTAAAACGGAAAATGTTGTCGATGAAGAGAAGCACATCCTGCCCTTCTGCATCACGGAAGTGTTCAGCCACAGTCAATCCAGTAAGTCCAACACGAGCACGAGCACCCGGGGGCTCATTCATTTGACCATAGACTAAAGCGCACTTGCTATCAGCCTGATAACCAGTAAAAGGGGGAAACCTAAGGCGAACGGTAATACAAAATTAACAATTATGAAAATCAGAGATGCTAACCTGCTTTTCACCTAGCTTGATGACACCACTCTCCATCATTTCTCTGTACAAATCGTTACCCTCACGAGTACGTTCTCCTACACCGGCAAAGACAGAGAAACCACCTGACAAGGAAGACAAGCAATAATGAGAACTCAGAGGGTTAAGCACACTAGATATTTACATTTAAAGCATCCCAACAAGAACCAAACCATGAGCTTTCGCAACATTGTTAATCAGTTCCATGATAAGTACAGTCTTTCCCACACCAGCACCACCAAAAGCCCGATCTTTCCTCCTCTCTGGTACGGGCAAGAAGGTCGACGACCTGTCATTGAAAGAGGAAAAGAAAATAAAGCAAAATTAAAATCTAACACGAAACTAAGTGCACATGAAGAAAATATGGTAAAAAGGTGGACGTGTCAGATGGAGTCCTTAAACAGGACCAGTGGGAAAGTACCTTGATACCAGTGACAAGAATTTGTTGTTCTGTAGCTTGCTCCACAAAGGCTGGAGCTTCTCGGTGAATCGGTAAAAAGTGTTCAGTCTCTGCATCATCATTCATTTGTTAGTACAGCTGCAACCCACCTTCAATCGATAAAAGATTGCTTTTTTTTTTTTTTTTTTTTTTGTGGGAGGGGGAGGCAACATCACTTACTAATATCGCTCTCTCGTCAATAGGCTCTCCAATAACATTAATAATACGACCTAGAGTGGCTCTACCAACAGGCACCTATTATTAAAAGAAGAGCAAAATTATTATCAATTAAACAAACTTCCTGATGTGATATAAATCAATAAAAAAAGTCCATATACACGCGAGAACACCTAAAGGGGTTAAACCAATCAGAGAATAAGTAACATTAAGGCATACAATTCAAGTATCCCCATCCTTAAAATCCCAAAGAAACGCAGTCATTAAACATAAAATAAATAACGAAAAAACCATAAAAGATAGTAGTTCAAATTCTAGATTCCAATGAAACAGTGCTCATCTATAAACCAACTCAAACTAAAGCAACATACACGAATGAACAATTAAGACTACCTTTCCACTAGAATCAAGTAATCTAGAAATGCTAAGGCCATTTAACATAATAAGTAGAAGTAAATGCAAACTTACAACTAGAATCCCAGCTTTAGTGAAACTAATCAATTGATTTAACCTCAGTCCTTAGACATAGTAAACCTAAAACTCCAACTCAAAATTCAGAAAAAATAATACAAATGATGATTTGATATACCAAATCAAAGCATTCAAAAAGCCCATTCGGTATCAATTACGTGAGAAATGTCCAGAATAACAGCAGATCTAGCCATCAAACAAAGGCCTATGACCAATTCAGAAGCACATTAATCCACCATCCAAATCAAATATACAAAATTCAAACCCATTTTTCAAAGAATCCATCCATGTGTCCTAAAAAAAACAAGTATAACCAATAAAAAGTAAAGCTTTCAAACTCACAGTTATGGGGGACCCAGTGTTGAGCACGCGCTGGCCTCTAACCAGCCCTTCAGTCCCGTCCATAGCAATACACCTCACCACATTCTCACCCAAGTGCTGAGCCACCTCCAAAACAAGCCTGATCTGATTATCCAAAACCTCCAACGCCGTCAAAATTGGGGGCAAACCCTCGTCAAACCTCACATCAACGACGGCACCGATAACCTGACACACCTTCCCGATCGAGCCTTGACCAGTAAACTCATCCGTGATTTTGCCTCCCAGCCTACCGCTAGGAGAGTCCTTGAGGAAGGTGATGCCGCAGCAGCTGAAGTAGCGTAATGGGCAGCGAAACGATGGAGAAAGTGTCCAGCAGGGGAGGGCCGAGGACTGGGCTTTGGGGCTGAATAGAATGGCGATCTGGGGCGGCGGGCGGCGGAGGACGCAGTAATGAGGCTAGGAGCCTCCGGGAAGCCATGGTTGAGGGGTGGATTTGGTCTTTAGAGAGAGAAAGAAGTGGAAAAATAATGGTAAAAAGGAAACGAGTAGTGCTAGGGTTTGTGAGAAACGGGTTATAATCTAGAGAGAGAGTGCGGGGAGCGGAGAGTGTGATTTTACTTTTATATTTTCACTTTATTTACTGTAGGTAATAGAGACTGGTGCTTGAGAATATGCTGGGACGTCGGGGGTTGTTTTGGTTTTTAGGAGATAAAATAGGATTGGGTTGTTGACTTCTACCCTTTTTATTTTTTTTCTCTCTTTCATTATTATTTTTTTTGGCTAAATTGCAATTTTGGTCTCATAAATATAAAGAGATTACATATTTGGTCTTGTAAGTATACCATGTAGCAATTTTAGTCCTATTTTTGCTCAATTTTGGTCTCATATATTCTATTTTCATGCAATTTTGGTCCCAAAAGATTGAACTATTGAAGCTCATTAGAGACCAAAATCGTACAAAACTAAAATTTATGGATTAAATTTGTACAAAAAGAAATTTTACAGGACCGAAATTGCTACATGTGATACTTACATGATCATGGAATTCAAATTGTTACATAAGATACTTACTGGATCAAATATTTCACCCTTTTATACTTATAGGTCCAAAATTACAATAAAGCCGTCTTTTTTTCTCCCCTTTGTATATTTGGTACATAACACATAAATCTCCAAACTTCTAATTTTATTAATAGGTTTGTTAAGACAAATATTCAGTTCACACTCCATAATAATATACATAATAGATTTGACTTGTAATATATTGCGTGCAGACAGATATTTCGTATATTATGAATCGATCAAAGTATCTTATACACAATATATAAAATGTAGTATTAAATTATATCGTTTGTTCATTATGCAATATTCGTGATTTAAGATAGATTTAAGCCATAACAATTCGATCTCATAAGTCCTATATAATTACATTGAGGGAAAAGACATGATAGGCTCGCTAGTATTCATTTATTTCTCTTTTAATTTATTATATATATAGGGTTATATAGGACTCAAGTATTATATGAGTATATAGGACCAAATCTAGACAACATATCTACCTTTTTTTTTGAAGTAAAATATTATTAAGCACCTTAATCCAATGATAACAAATTACAATAAAAGCGGTGGAATACCATCCCACAAAACTAAGCCAGGCAAAGAACCCGTAGCTTTTGCTAAAGCATGAGCTACTTGATTAAATTGGACCGCCTAACAAAAAACACACGAGACCATTCGCGGTCTTTTAACAAACTCAAAACAATCATCAACAATGATTTGAAAATACGAATTATCCGTCAACCCTCTAATTGCTTGAATCACACTTAAAGAATCTGTCTCCACTTGAATCGATGTATCTTTGAAATTTGTTTTAATCCAACTAAGGGCTTCTCATACCAATAGCTTTCACAACAATTGGGATAGCATGACCGAGAATACTTCTCCTAGCAGAAGAACAAAATTTCCTTGATGGTTTCTAATAAGGCACCCATATCCATAAGCTCCTGTTTGAGGAAAAATTGCTCCATCCACATGCATTTGAGCTCTCCCAATTTTGGTTTATTCCAAGCAACAACCCCGTCTTCAACCCGATCCTCCAATTCTTCAATTCCGTAACTTGGGGCCGCCTCCCACCGCAAAAAGAGAAGAACTAGCAAAATTTATAACCCAAGTCGCATGTTTAGAAATACCATTCCAAACCGGATCGTTCCTATTCATCCAAATGGCCCAAACAACCATGAGTAAAAGCTTTTTATCATCAATCGAAAGTGATTGCCAAATATTTGAAACACACTCCATGAAGTCGATCCTTCAAGAGCGGGAAGAGGGATAGCAAAGAATACTCCAAAGAAATTGTGAGCAAAAGAGCAAACACACATGCTATGGAAAATTGTTTGACCTTCATTCATACATACAGGCGGATCTCGGGCACATCAACTTGCCTTTGTTTGATTCACTCTAGTAGGGAGACAATTCGAGCCGCACGCCAAAAAGTAATTTTAACTTTCGGAGGAATTTTCAACGCCCACAAACTCTTCCAATTAAAACCGTAAACATTAAAATTAGAGGGCATACCTTCACTCAAAATTCTGTAGCTACTTTTGATCGTGTAAACTCCCTATTATCTCCCACCCACATCCACGCATCCTCTCTCGCCGCATCGAAAAGAGGAATATTAAAAATTAAACTCGATCTCTATCATTAAAAATATCAACAATAATATCATCATCCCATTCTAAGCAATCACTTTTCATAAGACTAGAGACCTTTATATTTTCAAGTTCCTCCACTGGGGAGTAGAAATAAAAGCATTGTTTCTATCTGGGAGCCAGGGGTCCTTCCATACACTAATGTTGTTGCCATCGCCCACTCTCCATACACAATATTTTGTAACAATCTCTCTGGCACCCCAAATGCTTCTCCATACAAAACTCGGGTTATTTCCCAAAGAAGCCGAGAAAAATCTAATTGGAAAAAGTACCGTGCTTTAAAAATTCTTGCCACCAGGAATTTGGATTGGTGATCAACCTCCACCTTGCTTACCAAGAAGAGCCAAATTAAACTCGTGAATTGGCGGAAGCCCAACCCTCCTTGGCCTTCTCGATCGCACATATTTTGCCACGCTAACCATCTTATTCCTTTCATTCCCGATCCCCATGACTCCACCAAAATGCGTTCATCATCCGTTCGATCTCTAAGCAAATATTTTGAGGTAGAAGGAAAATGCTCATAACATAATTCGGTATGGCTTGAATCACGATCTTCAAGAGAACTTCCGACTCTTGAAAGCATATTTCTTTTCCATCTTTGGAGTCTAGACCGGACTCGTTCTTTGATAAAAGAGAATACCTCTTTTTATTTTTGCCCACCAAGGATGGCAAACCCAAATATCTCCCATGATTATCGGTCATAACCACCCCAAGCAAATCGCAGATGATACATTGAGTGTCCCCGTCATATTCGACTAAAAGAAATAAACGATTTTTGGTAATTAACCAATTGCCCTCAAGCATTTGAATAAACCTGGAGGCAATTTTTAATATTTATAGCTTCCCTTTCCGTAGCTTTGAAAAATATAAAACTATCGTTTGCAAATAGAAGGTGAGATACACTTGGAGCGCCCCTTGCGACTATGCACCCGTGAATAAGACCCATACGCTCATAATTCCGCATTAAGATCGAAAGCCCTTCGTAACAAATAATAAATAGATACGGGGACAAGAGATCTCCTGTCTAAGACCGGGATGGAATAATCTTCTCGGACTCGAACTCCCCATGTAAGATAGTATATTTCACTGTAGAAACGCAGACCATGATAAGATCAACCCAGTTAGAATTAAAACCCAACCTTATCATCATTTCCCGGAGAAAACTCCATTCGATCCTATCATACGCCTTGCTCATATCTATTTTAAGCGCACGCTTCTCCCCACTTTTCCCTGCCTCTTCCTCTTAAGATAGTGATTTATTTCGAAAGCCGCCAAGATATTATCAGATATAAGACGATTTGGAATGAACGCACTTTGTGATTCCGAGATGATGTAAGGCAAGATGGTTTTCATTCGATTTGCCAATGCTTTCGAGACCACCTTATAAAGAACATTACATAACGCGATTGGCCTCAAATCTGTAATGTAATCAGGGTTCTTCTTCTTTGGAATTAAAGAAATGATCGTGTCATTCATACCCTCTGGGAAAGACCTCGAACCAATAAAGGACAAAAGGCCTTTGAAAATTCTTTGAAACTTTGATTCGGATTTTTATCCCGTGATTTATCGAAATCAAAAACAACGCTTTTTGATTTCGTCTTGATGAAAGGGTTTATCAAAAATTATTTCGCTTCCTCACACCTTATTCTCTACAAACCTCAACACACCATCCATATTATTATGTTGGGAAGTAAATAAAGTATTAAAGTATTGAAAAATATGCTCACCAAGGCCACTTTGCCAATCTAGTCGGTTTCCTGTTGAATCCAAGAGAGACAAAATCGTATTTTGACGCTTTCTTTGAGACGCGGTCGCATGAAAGTACTTCGTATTCATATCACCACCTTTGAGCCAAAAGAGTTTAGCTCGTTGTTTCCAAAAAGAATCCCTTTGTGCTAATAAAGAGCTGTATAATTTTTGAGCTTCTGCGTACTCGATTACGGAAAATCCATCCATCCTACCCCGAAGCATTTTCATCTTTCTTTTCACCTCCGTGATTCTCTTTCGAAATACTTTCTTTAGATCTTCCCCCACTTATGCAGATCTCTTCCCATCCATAGCAATCCCTCCTCAATTGTAAGACCCAAGCTTTTGTTCCAACTCTGACTCACCACCGAGTGATAATCAGCTTCTTTTAGCCAACTATTTTCAAACCTGAATCTGCGTCGATTAATCGGATAAAATTATTCGAGCCCAATTCGGAAAAATTGGGGAGTGATCCAAGTGCCGCCTCCAAATTCCGCACTTGCAATTTGTAAATATAGTAATCCAACTGTGAGTTGCCATAGCTTTGTCGAGTTTCTCCTCCACCCAGTTAGTCGTACCCCTGCCGCGTTCCCAGGTATAAGGATATCCTCTCAGCCCCAAATCCATTAAAGAACAATCAGTAACTGCTTCTCTGAAGCCCGAGAATAACCATTGCGGATGTGCTTTCCCCCCTCTTTTCTCGTTAGGAAAAAGCATATCGTTGAAATCACCTAAGCAACACCAAGGAAGAGAAGAATTTCCACACAGAGTACGAAGAAGGTCCCAAGATTGCCTTCTTCTATTCCTCTCCGGAAACCCATAAAATCCGATCAATCTCCAAACCTCCATCCCTCTAATAGATGCCTCCACATCTATATGGTTTGAAGAAAAACTCAACAACTTTGCCTCGTCATTCTCCTTCCACAGCATCGCCAAGCCTCCCCCGTGCCCTACACTGTCCACGGCAAACAAGCCTTCAAACCCCAGTTTAGTTCTGACTGCTTCCAATTTACTTTTATTGATCATCGTTTCTATTAAGAAAACAAACCTTGGCTTTTTTTCTTGGACCAAGTCCAAAAGGATTTGAACTGTTCATGGGTTGTGGCCAGGTTCAAAGATAGGTACTCATTAGTTTAGGTGGGCCTGGAAACCAGAGCCCACCTCTTCTCCGTTTTTTGAAAGACCAATGGGGAAATTTGATGGGCCATCAAAAGAACCAGGCCCAATAACTTTAGATGACTCAGAGGTCTCATTATCCACGTGTCTGCGCTTCATCTCAGCAAAAATCACTCCCTCTGATTTTTCAACTGATTCCCCGCCATGCATGATATGGGAGTTACCAAACGTGGAAGTCAAACCTTCAGTAATGCCCTCCATAAATTCTTGATTTGCTTTAAAAACAGCCGTTTTCCTTAAATCACGGGATTTAGCTCCCGAAGATGACGCACCCTAATTGAACGTGGTGATTGCAGTTTGAGAAACTTCTTCCCCTTTCCGATCCCCTGAGACATTTTCCGGTGGTGCATCACGTAACCAAGAATTTCCAGTCGACGAGGATTGTCTACGATTAGGTGCCCGCAACCAAACTCCATAAGCTCGCTCCATTGGAATACTCTGAGATTCGTACAATTTTTCACAAAATTTTTCTGAATGTCCAATACAACCACAGAAAAAACAAAAGGTAGGAAGCCGCTCGTATTTGAAATTCACCCAAACCCATTCGCCTCCGGCCTTTTTTAATTTCATTCTCCGTTTAATAAGATTCCTGACATCCATTGCAACTCTAACCCTCATATAATTCTTCCATCCGCCACTAAAATTATTTGGATCAGTCTCCAGACATTCTCCAATAAAATTTCCAATGTCTTTAACAATCTTTTCAGACATAAGCCCCATTCTGGCAAATCATAGATTTGGACCCAAAACTCAATATGGATTAAAGAAACTTTAGCAAAGGTTGCTCACCAAATGACAATCTTTTCATCAAGAGAGGTTGATTATCGAATGTCCAAGGACCGTTTGATTGACACACTGGATGTCCAACTCATGGAAAAATTGAAACAAGTGCACTGTTGGGACCCAACTCTTTCATGATGACCCCTTCACCAAGGCGCCACAGCGCCTGCAGAAAAGCCAATGTCTGTTTCATGGCCGAAAATTAACTTGTTTATAAGATAGAAATCTTCCCACTAAACACCATTTGAAATTTTCCGTCACCAAATGATCGAGATCTTCTTTATCCACCACCAATCCGTCTTCTTCGTCTTCCTCTTCCAACCGTAACCGTTCATACATCTCTTCCAGAGAATCTCCCATGATTATGAAGACTTGTCAGATGACAAGACAGAGTGAAACTTGTCAGAGGACAAGAGGAGAGAATATATGTAACTTGTCCATCATTGTTTCTATTGAAAATGGTATATTTGCATTATTTTGAAAGTCAAATGATGAACGAATGACAAGAGGTGATACATACTATGACATTTAGCATTAAAAATGTGGCTTAAGTTAACGTAATTTTCATGTGAGCTAGACTTTTCTAATTATTTGTTAGACAACATATCTACCTATTTTAATGGTTAGTATTAAAATATGTTTAATATTTATAAAATATTTAATAAAACCGAAATGGGACAAATTAGTCCATGTAAAAAATAGAGGGGTTGACTAAATCTAGTAAATCCCATGAAAATATGAGCAATTACTCATAATTGGTTTTATCTTACCTAACGGATTATGATATTAATCTTGATAAATCAATTAAACCCCATGAAAATAGGAGCGATTACCTGATAGGAGCGAGTTACCCGCGATTGTTTAGAATGTTGCTTAGTTGTGCATAAACAATTGCTTGTGAATATGGAAAATGTAGCTTATTTATTTACTCTATTTTGCCTTCTCACATTAAATATAGTTTGTTGAATAGAAAGCGTGATGTTATGCAAAAAAACAACATGCTTATATAATATACTCATAATGCTTGTCTAACGAGTAATTGTTGCATATGGAACACCACTAATGTGTGTCTGTATTTAAGGGAGAACAACTTGGGGGCTACTTATTGACGTATTAGGTACTGCTTATGTGTGTTTGTTTAACTGCCTTTTTAGCAAATTGTTCAGGAACCAAACAAATTGCTTATTTAGTCCATATGTTTTATCGCTTATTGAAGCATTAGATCTCGCTTATGTAAGCTTGTTTTTCTTTTTTGAGCAAATTGTTCATCCACTAAGCAAATTGCTTATTTAATCCATATGTTTTACTACTTGTTGACGCATTAGATACCGCTTATGTAAGCTTGTTTTACTATTTTTTTGAGCAAATTGTTCAGCAACTAAGCAAATTGTTTATTTAGTCCATATGTTTTACGGCTTATTATATTAAGTACTATTTATGTATGCTTATTTTATTGCTTTTTGATCAAATTGGTCATGATACCAAACCAAAAAAGTTGTCCATGTACAACTATGAATAACACATCATATGTTATACCAAAAATCGAACATTCATAAAAGAAAATACGCAACTAACTCAAAGCATTCATATAGTAAACTAAGCATGTATGTCAACTATTCAAAACTAACTATAAATATAAATTCAAAAGAAAAATACTACAATATTAGACCATTTGATCAAAAATAAAAAACATAATCGTTTCGTTATGATTCCACGTCGTTCAAAGAAACTTCTTCGCTCTCCCAAATTCAACTCCCTATGCTCGTTCATATTATCCAAACAAATTGCGATTTGCATATTTTCTTGGGGCCTTCATTTTCTTACAATCTTTTTGTCATTTTCAAACCAAAATCTATATATATATAAAAAAAAACACGACCAACTATATGAAAAAAATAAGCAGAATATAAAGCATACATGAGCATCAAACACAAGCATATATAAACATAATTAAAAGCATCAATAAGTAGTCAAAAAACATTTTTAAAATATAAAAAAAGACCAATCAAAGTTTAACCATATTTTCACCAATTAATATAAGCAGAATATAAAGCATACATATGTAGTAAAACAACCATATATAAGCAGTGAATATAAGAGAAAGAGTAATCCCATTTAACCCATGTTTCACCAATTATTTTAAGCGAGAATATAAAGCATACGTAAGCAATTAAACAAACTTGAATAAGCATTGATAAAAACCTCAATAAGCAGTTTCCAATACATAAAAACCATAGCAATCCTAATTAACCCATATTTCCCCACTTTGTTTTTTCAATTAAAACATAACACTCCTAATTAATCTCTATTTTTTCAATTTATTTTTCAATTAAAAATCCTAATAACTTAAAAACGATGAAAAGAGCCTACCTAAGCTTTGAAAAAACATAGATAAGCAATATTCGAGGAAAATCAATAAGCAAGCACATCATTCGATTATTCAAAAAGGTAATCACAATTTCAATTTTTTTCAATCACAATTTCGAGCCCAGGAGCGGATTTTTGGTCTATTCGCGTGGCGGTTTGTCGGTTTCGGGGATGATATTTGGTTTGGGCATAGCCGCTGCGCATCATTGTTTGGATCGGCCGTTGGGTCATATATGACGGTTGATTGGTTCATTCGCGATGGTATATGGGATAGAGATAGATTGTATCAGTCTTGGTCTCCGGATATGGGCTTCCCGAGAGTCTCATTGAGGATATATCCGGGTTCCGATTCTTTCCGGGTCGGAGGATATCATGCGGTGGATGTTTACCTCTCATGGTGGGTTCTCTATGTCTTTCGCTTGGGATTCTCTAGGGGTAGAAATGCTCGAACCTTCGTATGGTGCCATTTGGAACAATGCTCTTATTCCTACTATCTCCATTTTCCTTTGGCGCCTCCTTCGTAATCGTCTTCCGTGGATATCAAGCTTCGTGCACGTGGCACTTCCTCGCCTCACGTTCTTTGGTGTTGCTTGAATAATCCACATTCATCTCCTCAGTCGAATCTATCCCTCACCTCTTTTTGATGAATGATATTGTTCGGTCCGTGTGGAATCACTTTCTTCCTGGTTTGACACTACACTTCCACACACCACCGATATGATATTGTTCCTTTCATTTTGGAGGAATCGCACACACGGATCACACACGAGGCACTTGAGTTTCTTGGTTCCCCGCTTGATTTTATGGTTTGTCCGGACGGAAAGGAATAGTGTCAAGCATCGACACACTCCTTTCGCTTCTCACATTATTTGGCGGGTGGAGCGGTATCTCCGGATTCTTGTTTGGTCGGCGTTTGAGCCTTCTGGATTGGTCTAGATGCCTCCCTACTATGAGTTTTTTTTTGGGGAATGCTCCACCACGGGTTTCACGCAGCCCAAGGTTGGTGATTTGGCGAGCCCCTCGTCTCCTCGGATCAAGTCGAACACGGATGGTTCGTTTGATCGAGACACCTTGATTCTTTGGCGGGGGACCGATTCGAGATCATTCGGCGGACTTATGTTGGCTTTTCATTGTTCTCTCCAGCGGTGTCTAGCTTTCATCTTCGAGCTACTAGCTACCGATATGGGATCGCGGCATGCCCGTCAGTTTTCTTTGATTTGGATCGAGTTGGGACGCAAGCGGCGGTGGTCACCACGATCACACGCAAGATTGGCTCTTCGAGTTCAAAGACACCGATTCGCATTCGGAACATGTCGAAGGACCTTCAGATTCGATTTCCCACATACACGAGAGGGTAATCGACCAAACAGATCACCTAGCGAGTTGGGAGCCGCTCTTGGCAAATCACATTGTTCATGAGGGCACGCTTCTCATCACCTTTCTTGCGCTCATTCGGATGGACCACCGGGATATCCGAGCTTCGCGATTTTCATAGATCATTGGTTCTCCTTTTATTCTTTAGATTTCTCTCTATGATAGTCTTTCTAGATATCGAGTGATAGGTTATTTGTTCTTTGATTTTCTCCCCCCCGACTGACGCATGACATGTATAACATTTGACTATTTGATATAC
>JABTTQ020000124.1:0-166353 GCA_016081115.2 Rehmannia glutinosa
GAGAGAAAATACCAATTCTATTTCACACAAGAATAGATTTAGGAGATTTACAAACTCACAAAAACTCTCAAAACTCACTCAATCTCTCAAGGATTGATTTTGATCACTCTCAAGGATCTCTCAACTCTCTCGTGATATTCACTCACAAGGGATGATTACAATGAAGAATCAAGCATCTATTTATAGATGGATGTGGGAGGGTAGGTGGTTCAAGCTTCAACAATGGTGGGCTTGTTGGGAAGCTTCATACTTTCCTTGTCAAACTTGATCACCAAAACTTCAAAGGTGAATGGCTTCTAGATGGAGGATGTATTTGAAACCAAATTGAATTCTTGAGTTTGTAATTTCACTTGATTCTTTTATTTTTCGCGGATCCCAGTCAGTGCGAAATGGTAGATATTTAGACTGCCTCAACGGTCAGATCCGTTAGACGGTCCTGACAGAGACTAGCTCTTACATAAATAATTAAACACAACATTCGTGATATTTTATAGTTATAAAAGCGAGTGGGATGTTGTTCAGTACCGCCCTTTTCATAAAATTCTTTTGTTGACTTCCCTTTTTTCTTTTCACATAAAACAATGATATGGTCTTAACCCTCGTAAGTTCGAGGCCCACCAAGAAAGCCCGTAATTAAAGCCCATTGACATTAGTCACATAATGTGAAATTGTTACTTAACATCACAATCGGGATTATCAAGCGAAGACGCATTTAGACTATCATAACGAAGTATTAAAACCATGGTCCATGATGTGTTGAGGAAGAATGAGTTTTTGAAAAATATTATAAAACATAGTATAAGTTTGATTTTGTTTTAAGAAAAAAAAATTCAGAGTTTTAATTTAACAAAAGACAACCAAATATAGATTCAATGAACCAAGGACTATGCTAGAAGCTAATATTGTTAGAAATTAAACTTGACTTTGAACTTGAAGAATTATTTTTGAGTTAAAATAGAAAAATAAGAGTCCAAGACCAAAAGACCCCAAATTCTAGAATTTCTCTAGAAATGTTTTAATAAAATATCTTATATATTATTTGAAGAAAGTTTCTAGTGAGCTTCTAGTAAGCTAGATATTTTGTAGGATAATTCTAATGGAT
Organism: Rehmannia glutinosa; assembly: GCA_016081115.2. Lineage (NCBI taxonomy): Eukaryota > Viridiplantae > Streptophyta > Magnoliopsida > Lamiales > Orobanchaceae > Rehmannia > Rehmannia glutinosa. The sequence goes on from JABTTQ020000124.1 coordinate 1,103, forward strand.
GAATTGTAACCATTATATTAAATAAATCCGAGCCGTTGGTTAGAAATATGTCTTAGTATAATTGGCGATGTCTTGCTCATTTTGTACCCAATCAAAATTTGGAGAAGAATTAAAGTGTTAGTGTTGCTTTTAATTGGCAAATTTGGTCTTTGAGCACGGTGCAAGTTCTCGTGTTGTAACTCCGGTGATGCAACAGGTTTACCTGATGTACGTTAATCCGGGTGGATTTTATGCCGATTATGTCGTGATTTTTGGCATGTGTTCTATATTGTGAATATTCTTGATATTATTGGATTGATTTATCTTAATTGATTGACCATTTTTATAATTGCCAATTATCATTTTTCTAAATCACTTTCTTTGTGTACATGATTCTTACTCACAAGGAAATGATCTTATTTTGCGATTTCATTCTTTAAGCAAGAAATCGTCCACAAGAAATCGGGATATGTTTTATTCTTGAAAGCTATAAGAATGTGTCACCACTCGGCCCGGTTGTTATCGGAAAAGCCTTTTCGAGATATATAAGCTCTTCTTCAAGAAACTTTTTGTTCCATTTTTCTATTCTTCTAGAGAAAATGTGAAGATCTACGGCGAGATCGTTCAAACCATTCAAGGGATTTGAAGTTGGAGGGATTCCAACAAGGTTGAGATTGTGGAAGATTCAATCAAGAGATTAGTTTTATACGAGTGTTGGTGAATTGATAAAGAGGGAGTCTTTATGCTATTTGTAAACCAAATCGTATTTGTAATAAACTTTGCTTTTCTAATATTGGATTGTTTCTTCTTCTGAAAGGTGTGACCTCGTGCATTAAGATTGAGGAATCTAAGCACGTTAAAAATCCCTGGTGTTATTTTTATTTCGTTGTGTGAGTGTGTCGAATGCTTTAGTGTTACAACATTAACATACAACCTTTCGCCGAATCCGAACATCCAGTTTTTGTATTAATTATTTATTAATAGGGCAACATACTTTATCAATTGGCATCAAGAGCCTAACACTAATTCTTATTAGTGAGATCATGTTTATATTTGTTGCTAACATGTCTTGTTTTTATGAAAAAAGTTCAGTTTCACGCCCTCAACTCCATGACAGTTTTGAAAAATCTACAAAGCAAAAGAACAGAAGAAGCAAATTCTCAAATAAAAGCAAAAGGATTAAATGCAGAGAATGTGGTGGCTTTGGACACATCCAGGTTGAATGTGCAAATACTCGAAAGAATAATGGAAATCATTCACCTTCATTGACAAAAAAGTTGGTTGTAATCAAACGCACCCGGTGCTACTACTCGTGTTACAACACCATTCGTATAACTCTAACTTTCCTTTCATGGAAACATGCCTAAACTCGACTTCTTGCAGAGGAGAACAATTCAGATCATCGGGGAGTTACGAGGATGAGTCCGATCTAGATGAGGAGTCAAGGAATGAAGAGCTAAGAAGGATTTATCAAAAATGCTCGACAAATGTGAAATAGTCAGCAAGACGAATGTGATTCTGCCATTCAGGAAAAGAAAGTGGTGTCCCTTACTACAATGAAAAAGAGACACTCGAGGAGAAGTTGTCAAGCTTGAAAGACTTGCCGCGAGATAAAAAAGTAGAGCTTGCCAAGGTAAAAGAACTCGGTGAGATGACAAATTCTTGGCCAAGAAACGGAATACGGGCAAAGGGAGATTAGATGAAATTAGAGGTCCTCAAGAAAAATATCAACAAGATCGCGGATATTGGTTTTGGTTCTAATTTTAACAAAAACATTACTAAGAAGGATACAAACTCTAGAATTGTTTTTGTTAAAGAAGAACATCATTGATCAAATTGGGAAAATAAACAATGGCTTTGTTCGTATTTGTCACTATTGCAATTGTCCTGGCCATATAAGACTAAGTGCTATCGTCTTGTAAAAACACTTTAGGCAAGGCAGTGCAATCTCATGTGTTCAAACATCACCAAAGAAACACTCCTTGTTTTAAAGTTGATTTATCCAACAAATCCAAGAAAATCAGGTTAGGAAAAATGAGTTTTCTTGTAATGTTGCTCACACATCTTTAAAAGCTAATATGACTAAACCATGGTATTTTAACATTGGGTGTTCTCATCATATGACCGGCGAATTGAAAAAACTCATTAATTTTTGGTAAACATGAAAATGGTTTGGTCACTTTTGGTGATGGTGCTAAAGGAAAGGTTTTGGAAAAAGGGGACGTTAAATGTCGTAGGAATTCCTCATTTGAAAAATGTCATGTATGTTGAAGGCTTGAAAGTTAATCTTATTAGCATTAGCCGTTGTGTGATGATGATTTGTGTGTCAAATTTGATAAGTTAATGTTTGTAATGTCTTTGATAATTCCGACAATTGTATTCGAAGGGAAACAGTCCTCCGCTAAGTTATTTATTGCAGAACGGCTCTAGTGTTACAACACCGAGTGTCATAACACTACGTTGAGTGAATCAAAATATGGGATTAGAAAACGGGTCACTTGAATTTTCGTGGCATGCATAATCGGATCAAAATAGAACGTAGTTGGAGTTCCTAAATTGAATATGAGAATCATTAGGTATGTGAATGGGACTACTAAACCTGGTATATTCTATTTATCTCGATGCTAACACTAACTTAGTGGGTTTAGTGATGTTGATTTGACAGTGATGTCGATGACCGAAAGAGCACTCTTGGAGGATGTGTCTACCTTGGTAACAATGTTTCATGGTACAAGAAAAAAAAGTTAAAGTATCCCTATCCTTGTTGAACAAAATATAGCCCTTGGGAGCTTTTATTCTCAAATGTTGTGGATGAGACAAATGTCGACCGACAATGGGGTTGAAAAGAAAACTCTTATCGCTTATTGTGATAATTCAAGTGCCATAAATATTTTTAAAAACTCGGCGCAACACTCCACAACAAAACACATCGATATTCGACACCATTTCATTAGAGACTTGGTTGAGAATAAAATTGTTATCATTGATTTTGTCACCACTGAGAATCAAATTGCCGATATTTTCACCAAAGCCCTAGACTTTCAAGGGTTTAATTACCTCGTTGATCTCACGGGGTGTCCGTTTGCTCTTTCGACCCGGTGAGGGTTTCGGTGTTGCAACACCATATGCATCATTTCTTTTTCTTGATGTGTGGCAACCTCTTGTAGATCTTAATTCTTTTGCATTAGTCATTTTGTATTTTTAAGATCATTTCGTTGGCTTATCTCTGTTTCATTGCTGTAACTTTATTGAGTACTCCTTTGATGAAACCCTTGCTAAAAACAATTGTGGATCAAATTGCAAACATAATGATTTTTCCCATTTGAAAGATGTATTTATTTTTGGGCCTTTGATGGAAAAAGCTGCCTATACATCAGGTGTGAAAGCTATTCGATTTGTGAACTAATCTCTGTTCTTTTATATGCTTGAATCGTGTTATGATCTTCTAAGAAAGAGCTACCCATGTTTTGGAGTGAAAGCTACCGACCGCTTATTTGTTTTCTTTGTTGATTCCTTTCACTCAAAATATTTTTAAATGGGAAAAGGATTTTGATCCATTGACTTTGTATGGCGATGTTCTTGAAAAAGGTGGTACAACATTGGGTTACAACACCAAAACGCCGGAGCCTTTTTATTTCCTGGTTTTAAAATAAACTCATCATTCTAGACATCCCTCGGGATCATTTTTGGGCTTGTGGAAAATATTTTCTCTCTTGATTTGGTGTGGTGTATTATTTTTAGAAATAAAGTTTTCCTTAAGTTTGTCTCTAATAAAAGGTATTGTTCATATGTGCTTATTTTGGATTAATTGCACACCTTGAATTATGGGACTCTTCCAAAAAATATTTGAATTTTAAATTTGCAGTTGGAAAATTTTCTTGAAACTACCATGTTGGCCGCCAATAGTATCTCTCCAGTTGAAGTATACATATTCTTTGAAGATTGTTTTGACCAAAAATAGCCAAAATTTGATCGCTTCATTTGTTTTTTTTTTTTTGGTCAAAAGGGGGGAGAGGAGACTAAGTGAGGTGAGACCCAAGTAAGGGGAGAACCGAGTCAAGTGAGATAAGACCCACTTGAGGGAGAGTCCGAAAAGTCCGATGATAAGGAAGAAGATGATGATGATGCTTTGAAGGGGAGTTTGAGTATGAAGATGAAGATGATATTGATGCCGACTCGTGGGGAGTCAAAGGAATATAGTGTTCTCGATTAAGAATTAACGCACACTTGTGTTTATCTTATTTCTTGTACGAATGATAAACTAGTTCTATTGGACAATGTGTTTGATGAATTTGAACTATGTATGCATGCTTTTGAATCGTGCTAACTTGCGGGGCTTTGTGATTCCTAGTGTTGCATCTTTATCTATATCTGTTTTAATGTTATCCTGAATTGTTGTTTTGACCAAAAGTGCAAAGGGAGATTGTTAGTGTTACTTAATTCGCAAATTTGATCTTTGAGCACGGTGCAAGTTCTAGTGTTATAACTCGGTGATGCAATAGCGGTTGCACATAATGCAGCGCATTTTATGCCAAATTTTGTGTTGTGATTTTTGGCATGTGTTCTATATTGTGAATGTTGCTGATATTATTCGATTGATTTATCTTAATTCATTCACCATTTTTATAATTGCCAATTATTCTTTTTCTAAATCGCTTTTCTTTGTGTACATGATTCTTACCCACAAGGAAATGATTTTATTTTGTTGATTTCTTCCTTAAGAAATCGTCCACAAGAAATCGGGATATGTTTTATTCTTGAAAGCTATAAGAGAGAAGTCACCACTTGGAAGAAGTTATCGTAAAAGCCTTTTCGAGATACATAAGCTCTTCTTCAAGAAACTTTTGTTCCATTTTTCTATTCTTCGGGGAGAAGAAGGTGAAGATCTACGACGAGATCGACTCAACCGTTCAAGGGATTTGAAGTTGGAGGGATTCCAACAAGGTTAAGATTGTGGAAGATTTAATCAAGAGATTAGTTTTATACGAGTGTTGGTGAATTGAAAAAGGGAGAGTCTTTATGCTATACGAAAATCAATCATTATTTGTAATAAGCTTTGCTTTTCTAATATTGGATTGTTTCTTCTCTGGCGTGGCCTCGTGCATTAAGATTGAGGAATCTAAGCACGTTAAGAATCCTAAAGTGTTATTTTTTTGTTTTTGCGTGTGAGTGTGTCGTATGCTTCAAAAGATGTTACAACATTAACATACAACACTGTTCGAATCCGAACATCCAGGGTTTTTGTATTAATATATTGATTAATAGGGCAACATATTTTAGCAAGAAGCAAACATTTTGCCCTCTCTTTTATTTTTCGAGTCTAAATAGCCTAATTTTGGTCCAATATTTTCCGCCTAAATTGATAATTATTTTAGGCGTTTTTCTAATATCGTTTTCCCTTATTCGCTTAATAATTAGTGTGAATGCATTAGATGTTAATTTTAGCGTAAATTCGTGTGAATCTTATATTTATTGCTTCTAATTTATAGCATATCTATATACACATTAGATCGACTATGTTTAGGATTAATTATTTTTGTAAGTTAACATATTTTTGGGATCTAATTTATAAAATATATATCATATACTAATTTTGTCTAAATTTATATTTGTCTTGTCGTATTTTTGTCTTATTAACATCCTTAAAAGTAGTGTAGTATAAGATTAATTTGAAATATCATATTTTTAACATCTTATAATTATAATTATAAATGTTAATGCATTAATAAGATTTGTGTGCAATCAAGAAAATATTTTATTTACCGTATTGTTAATAGATATATTTGGTGTTTTACGATTAGTTGATGTTTATGCATTAACAATTGAAATCTCATATTTTTTCCCTAATTGATGTGCTTTAAAATCGTTCATTTGGTAAACAACTTAGCAGATTAAAATCCCAAAAAAGTAAATTATCGTAATTATAAATATAGAACTAATCATATTTCTTGATTGGACTAACAAAAATTATGGAATAAGTTGTAGAAAAATAAAAATAATATATTTAATAATTAACAAAGAATATAAGAATTAGTATATGAAAAATTCTGGAAGACTCAATTGGAAAAAAAAAAAAAAAAGAAGAGAAAATATGGTACAATTTTTTGGACAGATCAATCCAAAAATTAGTGGGTTATTAGTTATCCAAAAATGATTACGTTTTCATATGGTAAATCCAAAAATAAATTAACCGATTATTAGACAAATTAATCTCGAAAATTTAATGCTTTGATATAATCTATCTATATATATAATACCGGATGTCCTAACTTTTATTTCCACTCTTTTTGCTTATTATATTAGGAAACAATTGTAAACATTATAGATGGTAATTATTATAAATTCTTATATTAGGAAAATATTATAAGAAAATCATTGTAATTATATAAATTAGGAAAATATTATAAGAAAATATTGTAAAAGGTGTTCCTACTTTATATGTATATAAATTAGAAAATTATCATAAATAATATTCCTATTTTATATGTATAAAAATTAGAAAAAATTTATTTACTTATATTCCTACTTATACCAAAATTGAGTCTAATATATAGATTTTAAAAAATTATAAATAGTATTTCACCATAATTGATATTAGTATATGTCAATTCTTTCTTAAATATATATTACAATGATGTGTTGATTCTATGCATCATATCTTCATCAAATATATCGTTTATTTATTTCAATTGTGTCGATATTAGCTTAAGAAGATCAATTGATTGAAAAATTATAAATCTCAAAACGATAGCAAATATTTGTTGCTCGGAAAATATTGTATATGTCTCTTTCATATATTGATTGAAATCATTTTTTGGCCGCAAAATTCCGTTTATAATTAAATTGATTTTGGATTATGGACTTTTTATGGATGATTTTGAAAATATTTTATTATTAATAAGATGTTTGATTTTTATATCATATTTTTGAAGGAATATCTAGATTTGTATTTTATATTGATTCAATTGTTCTTGCAATATTTATTTATTATATTTATTTTTGAAAATATTGGTATTTTTAAGCGTGAACAAATTATAATTAAGTTCAGTCTAGAAAAGGAATTATCTTCTAATTGGTCAACTAATCAACGTTGGTGTTAAATTTGATGATAATTTACTTCATTGAGAATAATTAACCACTCTAATTACTATCGAATAAAATTAGTATATATATATATATATGACATGACTAAGGCAACTTAATTAGATAAAAAATAATAAAAAAGAAAAGATATAAAATAAGATACAGTTTTGGACAAATCAATCCAAATATTATCCTAACCAATGCATGTTTTGGAGTTATCCAAAATTAGTGGTGATTTGATTTGGTAAGTCAATGGAAAGAATCTTTACTAACATAAATATTTTATCGCTAATTGTTTTTGGGTTATGATTATAATATTATTTGAGATTTGAAAATTTAAAAATTCCATAATCAATCCTATAATTGTCCTATGCAATCAATAAATTGATTGTAATCATTACTATAGATACGATAATTATTTATTACTGTATTTATTCAATCAATAAATACCATCAACTATTGATTGAAAGAATTTTAAAACTAAGCATTTGGTAAAACAATTGAGAGTATATATTTATATTTTTTAATCGAATTTGATTATGCTATGCACAACGGATAATTGACAAGAAGTTTAACAAAAATTAAGAAAATCGTATCTTATGATTAAAGATTTATTAATTTAGAAAAATATATTAACTTAAAAAAAGACAATAATTGTCAATGTGAGTTTTTTTATTTCAATGGTGCACAAGTTTATGATTGGACAACAATATATTACCTTAATTGAGAAAAACAACTAATTAAAATATTTACAAAACTAAAAATGGTAACAAATATTTGATTGTTTGAAAATTGTACATATCTCTTTCATATCTATATGAGATTAATAAAGCTAATCAAATTGATGTTAAGTAATTGACATGATCAATCAATACCACAGGTTTTCCTATAAAATAAATCATATAATTACTTAATCGGTATATGTAATCGGTTAGTATTTATTATTTTTTATAGTTTATTAACCATAACTCTAGAAAACAATCATAGAATTGTTGGTGCTTTACTTTGGTAAATCAATATTAGAAGATGAAATCATCAATATCTAGCGACCAATGTATGCTTTGAAGTTATCCAAAGTCGCCGGTGTTTTTGCTTTGGTAAGTCAATATAAAAATTTTTGTAACAAGAATAATGTATTTTTAACTCAATATATGATAATTAATAATTATATTGTCAACCAATGCCATTAAATAAATTGTTGTAAAATCAATTATATAATCATTTATTTAGGATTAATCGATTGATGTTACATTTTAAAAACAAATTTCCGGTTGAAATTTTTTAGATTGACAAACTTCAGTGTATTCTATCATTTCTTTTGATTGATGAGCGATTCACATCAACCCATTGTTGATCAAAATGAGAAACTCATGAGATTTACATACATCTATTGAAAATAAATGTCAAAGAATGAATATTGATATCAATTGTACTATTTCTATACCCTCGTTTAGCTTATATCATGTTTATGTTCGTAAGTTTTTAGTGGATTACTATGATATTCCGTAAAATTTATGTTAATACTACTAACGTTTATATCAATGACATAATAGTTTATTTTAAATTTTACTCACGATTTTCTCTACCATATTATTTTGAATAATATCTCGTTTACATTTTTATTAACAATGAGAAGTATTTATTTTTCCAACAATACAAGTACAATATAAAAACACATGTCTCACAAATTATATATAATTATTTATAGAGAAGTGTGTGAGAAATAAATGGATATATAAAACAATAATTTAGAGACATGCATAAATTGAGGGATAAATCCTTACGAGTTGAATTAGACATTTAAGTTTATAGTTGAAAATATAAAATTGTTAGATAAATTTTGTTTTTAATAACCTTTATACTAATATTACTATCAAAATAAAGTAATAAATACCAATTCAAGGTTAATAGATATTATAAACTAATAATATTAAAAGAAAATATACGTGCAACGCAACGACGGGGTGAATTACTAGTATATATATATAAATAAATCTTTTGCTATTTTTGTTTTCCGCTTAAACACACTTGCTAAAAACGAAAATTAATAGTATTTTTGGTTAATGAAAATTGTGTATAACTTCATAGATGGAAATATAATATTCATAGTTGGAAATATAATATGCACGGATGGAAAATGTAAATCATTGACTTTTGTAGATATTATTTTTGGTATGATTATCAAACTAATTTAGGAATTGTTACAGTCTCATTATATTTGGAAAAAAAAATATATCATATCTCATCAATATTTTAAAACACAATGTTTATATTAATTTGTGTAAACCATTAATTATTTCCATCATCTATATTTATAAAGAGAGACTATTCTCAAAGTAGTAATCATAGAGTTTTCCGCTCATTTTTATTTCTATAAATAATATATTTTTTTGTTTTTCACAATTAATAAATTATTTTTCCGGCTACAATCAATTCCTTAATTTTGGCTACCAAATTAATTCGCTTTTCAACATCAATTATATTATGTTTATTTTGACTATATCTATAGATATTTATTTTACTTGTTGAGCACAAAAAAAAAATATTGATTTTCAAGTAATTACGATTTTGGTAACCTTATAAAAATTATTTAACAGTGCCCATGCATTAATGATTTGTATATGTATTCCATAAATTCTCATATTATTATTAAACTTTCTTAAAATACTACTTACAGAATTATATATTCCATATTATTCGTTACTTAAATTTTTTGATCCTACCAAACTTAATCAAATACAATATCATGCATACATATTATATATATGAACAATATCAAAATACATATGTTCTAATTTTATGTATAAACAACATTTAATTTTATTACTGGACGTAATTTGTTTATTGATAAAGTAATAAAATTTTTGTTATATTGTTGAATTACAATGAAATATAACACTACAAATGAGAGAATGTAAAAAAAATCAAAATTGAACAAAGTAATTTTATAAAACTATTCGAACTCATAATGAATTATAACATCACAACTGAGAATGTAATATAAATAAAAATAAACTAAAACAATAATTAAAAATTTGTAAAGCTCGGACACAAAATAATAGAAAATATATAGTACATAATACGAATGATTCACTTTCTTTATTATATAAAGAGAGGGTAGTCTATAAATAGTAGTCAAAATGACTTCCCGCCTTTGAAACATAGTTTAAAAATAGTAATTTAGTTATGTGGTAAAAATATAATTTAAGTAAGTTTTAATATATCATATAGAGGCAAAATCTATATTTAATAAATAAGAGCGAAAATTGATAAATTTTGTGTCATTACCCTATTTTTGGTAGATTTTACCTTTTTCTCTATATTTTACGTCTATAATGTTGATTTATGTTTATGATATATAAGACAAATATTGTTTGCTTGCCAATTTTATAGTGTCTTGATTTAAAAAAATAATATTTTATTTTCTCAAAATGAATTTAGTACTTCTTGAAAAATCAAATCTAAAATTGGTTAAAATATTTCATGGATTGTTGATCATGTTTTAAACTTATCCTTCCAATTTCATCTTAAGGATTCAAATTATATCTTTACATTATGATACATATCTATCTATTATATTTAGAAAAATAACCAATTGCATTAATCCCCTCATTTCGAAATGGGTTAAAGATTTAAATCATATATATAATATATAATATTGTATGTATCTATGCATTATAATTTAATAAATAATTCATTGCCCGAAATATTCAAATACAAGTTGATATTATAAATGTATTCAAATTTGCATTATAAATAAATTTTAGAAATAAAATAGATGTACACATATATTGAATTTGTAAAAAGACTGAATATCGTCATTTAATTTAAATATTATTGTGTACATACTTTTTAATATATGATAAGTAAATATTTATTACATAAAAGAAATAACATTTGTTATATTATTTATGTTATATTTATTTTTAATATCAAACATTAGAAGAATTATTATTCATTCGTTTATATGGTATAAGATAGTTTTCTTAAATAACCATGATTTGGGTAGAATTATATTGTTAATAAATCAAATAGAACACATAATTTTTTAAATTTTAAACAACTCGATCAATAAGTGTTCTTCATATGTGATAAATTTGTCTCAAATATATAATAATTTTCTCTCATATTTATAAATTTTTAATTTATTGTTAGATATTAAACATAATATTATGTGAGAATGTATTAAATTATTGTAACAACTATTATTTGGTTATTCTTTCATTATTTTGTTGAGTCAAGACGTGTTAACATGCACCACTTTTTTCCGTTCAAAGGACAGATGGGTTTGGGTTTTGATTTGCCCGCCTAGCCACACCCTATTACTATTCCCACAATATTTTAATTAATATCAAAATTATACAATAATTTATTATATACACTCGCGCATCGCACGGCATTATACTAGTCTTCCTAAAAAGAAAAAAATCTCCTTCCAACTTCTAATTTCTAAATAACTCAATATTGTGGACAAACATTATATATGTTGAGGTGAACATCTTTCTATAAATATATTAGAGAAGCTATTTTTCAAGAACTACATCACATTACAAGAAAAATGAAAAATGGTCTATCCCAATGACGTTACCAAAAGCCTCATTATAAAACAGCAGGTCTCTTGTTAGATGGTGTAAGACCATGAGACCATGACACTTTGACACTTTTAGTGTAATAAGTGGTACTTTTAGTGTAAAAAGTGATATTTTCTCTAAATACATCGATTTAATCAAGTTAGACAAGTATCACTTTTTACACTAAAAGTATCACCGTCTCACGAATTTTACCATCTCATATAAGTTTTTGAGCATTATAAATAAGTATTTAATGACGCTTTTGAAAAAAACATTGTAACTTATAAAAATTAGTGACAATTACTAGAAAACATTATAGTTTATTCAATTTAATGATACTTTTATTGAAGTGTCATTATAGTGACTAAAATTACCATGGGCTCTTTTTTAAGTGTCAATGCATTTATAGAATTTACTTGTGGTTTTTTTATCCGCGTCCTTAAAATGACAACTCTTAGCAAAAACATCATAAAGTTGATAACAATTTTGATTTTATTTACATATGTTTTTTATTTGTCACCAAATTTCATAATTTACGTATTTTTTTTAGGGGTAAGTTCAAGAATGGCCCTTTTCCAAGTTTCGATTACAAGAATGGCATTCATTATTAAAAGAGTTCAAATATTAAAAGAATGGCAAAAGAAGAAGAAACTTTAATCTCGTTAATATCAACCTTAGAAGTGCCCATGATAGGCCTAAGATTGATTTCTTCGCCCTTACCCGGACGTCTTTGGGTTGATGTGATAACTCGGATTTAACTCAGGAGTATCGGTTTTTCCTTGAGCCAACATTTCGCTACTTAGGACTTGTCTAGAGGTACTTGAATCCTCCGCTACGGGTTGGGGAGCCCGCGCTCTAAACGCTCCATTTGCTTATTAGCCTTTGGGAGGAGTGGCCCTTGAAATGCCGTTCTCAATCGGGAGTGAGATCGGACACATGCTCGTATACGATCGCATTTTGTCCGATCATTCCTTTGTAACTTCCCGCCAAATCGGCATTGATGACCGGGGTATCAATATCTCGGAGTAGCATTTCCATTTGGTCTCCAAGATGTCTCGAGTTCGTGAGGATGGAATCAGCCTTCAATTCCCTCCATCTCTTGTTAGAAAATGCAAGAACATTTTCATGAGATTTTATAATGACAATATCATAATCATAATATTAACATTCAACTTGCCATCTAAGTATCCTAGCTTTTTCTCGGGTTTTGATTCAATTTTGTTTTTTGGAAAAGCTTTGACACTTGAATTATCAATTTTTAAGATAAACTTTTGCAAGAGAAATAAAGGCCATTTTTTGAAAGCCTTTTCGATTGCAAAGAATTCTTTTCGTTGATATGCCACCGAAGTTGCTTCACTTTGTCGTAAATAGACCGTAATATCCGCATGGCACTTCTTCGTTTGGTGTGGCTTTTGTAAGGCTACGCCGCCCACCAATAATCATGGCATCGTATAAAGAACTAGTTCATCTTCATCCTGTGAAATTGCGAGGTTTGGAAGCTTTTTGCAAACTTCTTTAAGTTTCTTGATTCCTTCTTGATGTTCATTCTCCCATTTGAATCTTTGCATCTTTTTTTAAGCAATGGGCTAAACACCTTCATGTAATGTGCTAGATTGTTTATAAACATTCCCAAAAAATTGACAACTCAAGAAAACTCGTCGCTTTCTTATCTTTCAATGTATCTCGAAAATCCCCGTATCTTTTCTACAATATGACTTTGTAGGATGATTCCAGTTCGTCGATCTCAATTCCTAGGAATTCAATGCATCTTGTTGCAATCCTTTGCCTTCTTTTAAAAACACTAATCCTTCTTATGACAAACATCTCAAAATATTTCCAAATGTTTGAGATGCTTCTTCATGTTCTTTGATGCGATCGGAATGTCATCAATATAAACGAACATGAAGGCGAAATAATCTTTGAAGTGATTATCCATCTTCCTTTGATATATCCGGGGGTGCGTTAGCCAATCCCATAGGCATCACGTACCAAATATAGTGTCCTTGTGGTGTAGAGAAAGTCGTGAACTTCTTGCTTTCTTCATCCATCTTAATCGGTAGAATCAGTTGCAATCGAACTTTGAGAATATCTTGGCACCTTTGATGCGATTAACGAGATGTTCTCTACTTGGGATATAGTATCCATCGAACTCCAAAATGTTATTAATCCCCTTGTAATTAATAACAAGTCTTCGCTTTCCTCTTTTGATTTCTCCATGGTTTTCGACTAAGAACCCTAGATCATTTGTATGGAGAAACTCCTGGTGAAATCAACTTAAGGTCAAGATGTTCCTTAAGTATCTTCTGCATATCCTCACGATCCTCCTGGTTCATAAAGATTGGTTTGAATCTTACGAACTCGTACTACTTTTCGTGTTTAATCTTTAAGGAAGCTTTAAGCTTGTTCTTATCCCACCAAGCCAAAAGGATCTTCATTGTAATTCCTTTGGATCTTTTTCTTGATATCCTCGAAAGTGATATTTGTTCCTCTAGGGTCACGTCACTCTGCGGACTCTCCATTAGACTCATCCATAGTCGCAGCCAAAGCTCGAGTAACTCGTTCTTTTCCTTGTACTACGAATGAATACAAGTTATTATCCCATATCTTCCGATCCTTCGAATGGAACCAAATTGTCTATAGGATAATAAAGCTTCACCAAATTTCCTTCGACCGCCATTTTGGATTGTGAAGTTTGGCTTCATCACCACGCTTTCTGCGAAAAGTAATGGGCATTTTTCTCAAAATGCTTCCCAGATTCTTTGACAATAATCTTATGATCACATAATGTTGTGAAAATAAGTCTTCTTGTCTCGTTCTCTGTGTAAATTGCTTGAATGTTTGAAGGAAGTTGTTTCCTAGCAAAACATCTACACCCGTATCATGGAAATAGATTGGTGGCGTTTTTCACCTTGTACCATAGACGGGGTACCGCCGCGCCTCCGATCATGACTTCGCTTGTTTAATTCCCCAAGTTAAGGATAAGGATCCTTTAGTGAAATCTCTTCCTCGCAATAGCTGGTAAAATCCTCTCCAATTTCTTTAGGAAAAACATCAAACTTTGCAAGTACATATTCCGCACTGAATCAATATAGGCGGTGAAATATTCGACCTTGATTCAAAGATATAACATTCCGATAGAAATGTATATGGAGAATGGACTAGTGGTCATCCGATTCTCGTATCTTTTATCACCATTGTAAACTTCATTCCTTCTTGTAATCTTTCCAAAGGTTTATGATCCTCGAGAAATTCAATTCCCGGTAATAATTGTTCCGGGATTTTCCCGCAACTCCTTGATAGTAAGCTCAATTTCTCCTATCTTCAGCTTCCTTGATACCATCCAACTATCGGTTGTTGGAGATAATATAAAACATCACAAGGAAAAATATTATCCTTTTTGGGTGATGTCGAATATTACTTCAACTTCTTTTAACTTTGCTTTTGATCTCCGGATTTCTCTAATAGGGACCAACCGCATCTCGATCGGAGTTCATTAAACTCCATCGGAATGGAAAATTCTCCGTTGTTACTCGTGGATAATTTGGTGTTTTCTATTGCGAAAACCAATCTTATCCAAAGCTTTTCCATCGCTCCAATTGTAAATCCATCATAGATTTGAAGCTTTAGATCTTCCTTCATAATTCTCATAAGAGTCTTATGAGACACCGTAGTGTGAGAGGAATCCTAACATATCCTCCTTGACCGCCTCTGTTGAAGAATTTCTTCTTCACTCACGATTCGAATCGATTCACTTCCATCATCGAATAGATCTCTTCTTCATAGATGTTTTCATCGATGGAATATCCTCAAATTGATACACCGTATTAAATCCCGATAATAGACGAGGTTCTTCAATTTCCGTGTGGCCTCGAACCTGTCGACTCCTCGTTTTTGATTGTCTCGGCAACTCATTGAGATATGCCCTCTTGCTCCACATGTCCAAGAATTACGATCTTTGAAACTCTCATTTGCTCTGGTGTGAGCACGCTTGAAAGTTCTTCTTCCCGGATTTTCGCTGGTACTTGCTTGATTAGAAACGATGATGAGGCTCTACTCGCCAGGCCGGTCTTTGCCCCGATTTATAACCGGGCTTTTTGTTTTGACCAGAACCTTCTAGGTCTCCATGAAGACCGCTTTTTTTCTTTCTTTCCTCGGCGGTATGGATGGCTCTCATCCTTCTTCTTCTTCTGCCGCCTTGGTTGACCTCCCACAATTGTTGGGATATCATTATCCACGACATAGAGGAACCGCTTTGTTAATTCCTCTTAATCTCTTGTAATTCTGTATAGAGCCGCTTGGTAACACCATTCGGATAACTTGGCCTTTAGGAAAGACATTTTTTTTGCCACGATTTCTACTTCCGCTCCATCCTTGTATTCACGATAAGCATTTCTCTCGGGGACTCGGAATCTTGGCAATGAATAGTCATGCGTTTCCTTTTCTTCAATCTTAAATTTCCACCTGGTATTCGGTGAACAACTTGATATATTCGTCAATATGACAAATATCATATAACTCGCGTTATAGAGTGCTTGTTTATATCTCTTTCTTTTTTTCATCCTCTAATCCTCGAAATAACCTATGCCGATGAACTGGATTTTGAATAGTTTTGCCATACCATCGACAATTCCTTTAAGTGATTCTCCGATGTGGCCGAACCTTTTGTACTAGCGGTCATATCGAGGCAATCTTCACCGATCCTTCAAGACTCATTTCAAGGAGTAAAATGAATGAATCACTTGTAAGATCGAGGGTTCCTTTGAAATTCTTAGAGTCAAGCCCATTCATCAAGGAGAACTTCTCTATTTTTAAAATGCGGGATGTCCAGATTTAACATTAACCCATATGGATGTATTGGGTCGAGGTGCGATCTTCCATAAGGCATCCGATAAACATTCGGCCTTTCAAGAGGTTGTCTGGTTCCCGCAAGTGGGTTTCGACCTCTGTCCCTCGAAAGTGGATCACTCCGGGCCAGAAATCCCGGCGTGTGGGCATCCTCTCGTCCCGAGCTCCATGATTCGAACCCGTACTTTCTTGACGTTAGGATTAACGGTGGCGGTGGTGGTGGAATTGCTCACCTTGTGGGTCATAGGTAACCAAAGTTCGATCCATCACTGTGTTCATCTTTAAATCTACAATACCCAATCCGCGAAGGATTCGCCGGTCGTGTAGATCTTTAAGATTCATCTTTTGCATATCCATCTTTTTTAGTTTTTGATGGATTTTCCTTTGATTAGAGCAATGAGCTTCTCCTCATCTGTCATCTTTCGTATAACTTCGGTTGGTTTCCCTTTTTGGTGTAAATAGTCTCGTTAAAATCTATATCGCTTCTTTCCTCCGGAAGAACTCGGCCTGTCCTCCGATTCTTGACTCGTTTGAATATCATGAAGGAGTTCAAGAGTTTCCTTCGATATTTCACCATCGTCTCCATCCAGTTCGATCCGATGAACTTGTCTTTGGTAGATGAATATGGCGGTTGCCGTAATTCAAGACTCTTACGGACTTCTCTAAGATCTTCGGAGAACTTAGATTTGTCACGGAAGTATCTCGTTCCACTCGGGTATTCCATCGGGAATCATTGTTCGATGGGAATTTTCATGAACCGTTTCTTGAAGGTTCATCAAGTGAACATATAGTGTCCGGTTAAGCTTCAGGAATCGCTTATAATATTCTCGCAAGATTTTGCACGCTTAAGGTTTCCCGTCGGCTCTGCTTGTTCTTTTTCTTCATGTTGGTATTCCCAATATGAAACCTGGTCAAGTGTTCTTGTGCATACATCGTCAATATTTGTGATATGTCTGTAAGGGTACATCTCGGACATCGGTCCAGGATCCATAATCTCGGAGTAATTTCTCCTCACCAATTGTTAATTACACAAATATAATAAATTTAACTAAAAGTTCTTAATAAACCTCGCTCGATATCATTTTTACAGGCCCTAAAATCTTTAAAAACCATTAGTTTACCTTCAACCTCAGTATAAGGGTATTTTGGGATTTTATCAAATAAGAAGGCTATTTTTAAAACTTTTGAATAAGTTAGGCCAATTTGGAACATGAGCATTTCAAAGAGGCTATTCCTAACATTTTCCCATTTTTTTTTATTGTTTGTGGCATTAATATAATAATGGTTAGTAAAAAGTGTCACAAAGAAAAAATTAGAATGTCTATCCCATTTGAAATCTAATCCGAATATCTATCACATATCGAAATATAGAGTGTGGAGAATGATAATGAAAGTTAATAAACATATCGCATATAACAACAACAAATATACTTAGAATAAATCAAAAATTAAATATAAAGTTTACTTTTTGTACAAATTAATAATAAATTGACCTGCAATCAATTTTACAAAATTGGAAATTTAAAATACGCAGCTTCACCATATAATGACGCATTTGATAAAAGTGACAGAAAATGTACCTTGAACAGATGTTCTTAGAGCAAATTTAACAATGCAACTCATGACAAGACGTGTTCAACGGTTCCGAACCGCCGGTTTCGATTTGTCCGATGGGTGGAACCGGAACCTAACCATCTTATAGACGGTTTCGGTTAATGCTCCAGGTTCGAACCCAGATTAAACCGCCGGTTCGGTTCTATTCGGTTTCATCAAGTTTTTTTTTTTGAATTTTTGAATTTTTGAGTTTTAATATTGAATAAATTAACACAATTGATAAATTAACACATTTGATGAAGGAAATGAAATTGAGTAACAAAAAATTAATTTTATTGATTTAAAAGTAAAATTACATCTTACAATTTACAAATAAAATTCTAAGATATTACAGTTCCAAAGTACAATTTAAAATAAAATTACAAGTTACTACAATTTCGTATAAAGTTTAAATTACAAAGTACAAACCACAAAGAAAGAAAAAAAGAAAAAAAGAAATGGGTTTGAGTTTTATTTTAATATTCTAAGTTCAAAATTTTAAATTTAACTTTGAATATATATTGAAATAAAATTGCCTACGCCCTCAATTTATAGAGGAATCAAAATCCTACATAGTTTCTCTTACCTTCTACTTACCTTAGGAAGGTGGCAACATGATTCTTCAATCATTTTGTGACTCGTTGCTTGATCGGTATCAAGATTGTCGCTTTCGGAATAGTCAAAATTGATGACTTGCTCATGCGCCGCGGCTTTTGTCCAATCGTGGAGCAATACTTGAGCCTCTAGATTTTCTATTCGTTAATCTAGATCGTCTAGGATCCATAATATAACCTCCCTCATTGAATGCTTGCTCTATGGAAACCGGGGGGACGGACACAAGGGGTGGTGGTGGCAACCGCCCCCTCATCTTGCGATTGAACCCTATAGTATATATTTAATAAATTAATATAGTATATATAAATATAAATCAACATATCTTGCCCCCTCTCCCAAATGTCCATGTAATTTAGTTATAAAAACTTGTATGTTTTGTTTTTATTTATATTAGGTTTGATTTTGCGAGAATCGGCCCAAGGTTTGAGGGGCCTAGAGCAATAAATAATGTAGATACAATCGCGGAGATAGGGAGGCCAACCAGGCCACGACACCCTCTTTTTTTAAAAAAATTTAAGGTAATATTTTTTAAAAAAAAATTAGTTAATATTATGTGTATTTTTTTAGTTTTTTTATTTATCCACCTCAATTTCCAGTATCGGCCCCACAGTAATAATTCCTAGCTACGCCATTATATACAATGATGTAGCTAGGAATTATTACTGATGGACCGATACAAGAAAATGGGGTGAGCCGAATAAAAAATACAAATAAATATTAACTAAAATTTGAAAAATTTTACCTAGTAATTTTTTTAAAAAAGAAAAGGAAGGGGCCAGGGTTGGGTTATCTATCTTATCATTGATTGTATATATACATATATAAAAATAACCCGGGCCGAGCCGGAGGGCCTCTGTCGGCGGCACCATCTGCGCCACCCCAAGGCCACCTCTAGATTTCTCCCCCAAGAACAAATTTTGCGCCCGTCCCGACTTTGAAAACGATTGAGGTAGGAACAACTAATATTTCCTTCCCAATTAATGTTACTATGGGAAAAGAGGAAGACCTCTTTGCCACCACTTTAACAGATCGAACTTTGACTTCCCTACTACAAATTCAGTATAATCAAATGGAGATGTTAAATATGTATCAAGTTCAAGATAAGGGTTGCGCCTCCTCTCGAACGTTTTGGTATCCTCGCGTCATAAAATTGCTCTAATGGTGCAAATACCGACGTCATAAAATTGCTCTAATGGTTAAAACCGGCCACCAACCGTCACATTTGTGACCGTTGGCAATTCAAATTCAAAATTCAAATTCAAATTTCAGTTTTTAAATAAATATATATATATGTATTAAAAACCGCCGGTTAAAGCGGCGGTTATAATCGGTTGTTGAAACCGCGGTTTTAAGGCGTTTCAGTTTCAAAATATGTGAGGCGTAACCTAACTTAGAGTTAAGGTTTACGGTTCGGTTCAATCGAAATCGGGGTCAACGGTTTTGAACCGTTGACCCGGTTCGAACTGCGGTTTCTCGGTTTGGTTCGAACCGTTGAACATGTTTACTCATGACACTTCCAAAAGCATCGATAATGTACCTTCTAACGTGAATAAATGTTTCTAAATGAAAATTTTAGTGTCACTAAATACATTTTTTTTTATTTGTTATCTTAGAGCCGCCGGATGTATATAATTGTGTGTAGAAAAGATATGCCTGATCAAGCAGCTATAATACAATTTCAAAGGCTAATCTACTAAACATGCAACCACTAAATCTCAATAAAGATATGATAATAACAAGCAAAAATCTCCACGAGAACATAATTAAACAATCAATGAAACTCCAAAATACTACACTTTTTAGGTTCTGGACCGTTAAGCCCCATTAAATAATATTTGTGGATTATTTGTATCATTACACAATGCGAATACTATTAATTATACCATATTATAATTAAGCTGTTATAGTGATTACGTCAAAAATTTGTGAATGCATTATATAATAACGACTCACATTATATGAAAAAGAGAAAGGTAAAACAAATATAGCACATATAGATTATAATTGATGAGAGGATTAATTAATTAGCTGATCCCAAATCACATTGTATTGTACTTACATGAACCTGTAAAATCATGTGAACTCATTTTCAATATCCTTAGCTATGAATTAATAATACAAAACTAAATATATCAAAACGATACAAAAAAAATAGAATTTTCTTCGATCGGTTCTTCTCTAAACATGATCGCCAACTATGAGTCCTGTCAAAACTTTGCCACTCGAAAAGTATACTTTTTCAACGCCGTCATCGTCTTCCCATCCTGTGGCTGTGGGTTTCATATCCAAAATTGGAATATTACTGCACATCTGCAGATCTTTTACACTTGCCATTTCAATTTCTCGCAAGATCTCTTGATTTACTTGATGATCACCATCATCATCCCAATTAATCTCATCAATATATAAATCAGGGCTTGGCAGCTGGGAGTTGTAAGTAGTATTGGCCTTTTCTTGAGAGAGGCGGCCATTATTATTAATATTGGCAAAAAACATGTTCTTGGCATTGTCAAATGCTTCCTTAGCCGCTGAGTCGTTCCAGTCCATCACCTTTTCATCCAACCATGTATTCTTTTTGGCCTCTAAAAAGTTTTCCCATTTAAATAACCCGATTTTGTAGCAGAATTCCTTCTCCCATGACGGTATAGCAGGCACCGGCCTCACCCCTGATTAAAAAAACCAATGAAATTCGATCAAAGCCAATTAGATTAATTAGAGTAATTATGTACTTGTGCATGAAAATAGATGGCTATTAATTAGGGCATATACAATATATGGAACCTATATTCCTAATACCATTGGGAAGATGGGATTTGAAGTTTGTAGATAAAAAACACTTCTTACCTACAAATATGGGGTTTTTTCCAAATAATAATAAAAAAAAATTTGATGGGTGTATTTTTTAAAGAAATGTGTTTGAGTGTGAGATCCAAAAAAAGTTGTTGAGAGCTTTTTTTTTATAGTGGAGAAAAGAATTTGGTTTTTTTTTTTTTTGACATGGTAATTAGGGAACCCACAAAAAATTAGGAATAATTTACTTATGTAGCTTAAGTGGCCAAAGTCATAATCCTAATCAAAGAACAAACACTAAAACCATAAAGTAAAATTGTCAGAAGGGTTAATTACAAACAGTTTAAACGACCCCGAGATTTAATAATAATACACACCCTGAATCAGGGATTGTGGGTAATCAAGAAACGTGCCTTTTCCATGCTCTTGATCATTGAAATGATATTTTTTTCTTTCAACTTAAGAAAAAAGCTCATGCACGGAGAAGATTGCTAATCTAGACCATGGCCCTTCTGATTGATCTTTTATATGCGTACCAACACAAACAGACAAACAATAATGTCTGAAAAAACATTCAAGACTAAAACATAAAGTAGCATATAAAAAAAACAGAAAAGAAAATAAATTCAAATGGTAGATATAGAATATTAAAAATATATTTACATTGAGAATCTGGTTTTCTCGAATTCTGCACGCATGGCGATCTTCTCTTCCCACGACCTGGATGACGGTAAACTGGGCTTTGATATCCTTCTTTTTTTCCCATTCTTTCAACTCGATCACGTACGTACAGTAATAAACTAAAAATATATACGGACTTGGTATTGAGAATGATCAAGATAGAATGAAATTATTGAAGTAAGTTGAAATTAAAGAACAATGGCGTAACAGATACACAATTTTTTTATGGCTGTAATCTGAAAATGGAAAATACGTATACTCTTTAAGAGGATTACTTATATAGGAAGAATAAAGGAGAAGAGTTCTATTTGAAATATGAAACTTGTTTCCTAAGTCGAAATTAAGTACGATCCAGAAATTCGAAAATGCAAGGTACAATAAATTTTAGGCTAATCGTAGTTAGATTATATAATTTTTTGGGAACAAAGTGTTTGTAGGGGGAAGGAAATGTGGGAAATTGTGTAAAAAAAATATGTAAGGTATTTTGATTTTTTGGATTTTAATTGTTAAAAATACCATTTTATATAAAAATTGGGGGTACAAAATATTATTAATATTATTTTTTAAACTATTTTTTTTTATTTTTTTTCCAAATTGGGGGTACAGTTGTACCCCCAAACTAACAAGTGGCTCCGCCACTGAAGTCGAATAGGCGTAGGAATTAAACATAACCGAGAAAAAAATTTCCATATATGGTCTAGTCTTAATTGTTACTATATTTAGAAAACGTTAATTGCCGAATTAATTTTAATAATATATTTTTAATTTCTCTCACTAAAACCCAAATCCATCATCATTTTAATTTGACAAAGGTATTGAAGAAATTACAACTGAATATTCTGAATTACACTAGTAATACTTTCTACAAAAATAACTAATAATACATTTAGGGCTTGATTCAATAAAGTCAACAATTACAACGTTTCAACTGCAAAAGTAATTATAGATTCAACTGGTTATTTGACTCTTAAATAAATTCTAATTTAATGTCATTTTGAACTACTAATTATACTAGGTAATTAACTATCGGTTGCCGGACCAATAGTGAAATTTGCATGTGTCCGTTTGGGGGAGAAGAGAAGAAAATTTTGTAACTTTGGTCCCACCATAATTATTAAATGGTAAGAATAAAATTAAGAGCAACACATCTTTAGAAAGGAAATGGAACGTGGTCAAGTGTCAACTTAAAAATATTGAAATTAAATTTAGGCAGATTTAAATGATGGAACTAATGTTTGCCCTGGGATTTATTCAGAGTTTTAATTCAAACTTCTTTGTCTTACTATATAGTTTGGAGATGATTAAATAAAAAATGATATATTCCCTATATCACCCCTTTTATCCTTCATTTCTTCTAACTTTGCCTTGTTGTCCTCTCATTTTGTGCTACTTTATACGTATACCTTGTACTCACTTATATATCCCTTATTTTCTTAAGAAAATAATTAAATTACCCTTCACTATTATTTATAAGAGTTACTTTCACATGTTTTAAAATTAGTATACTTGTATGTATATTCTAATATTTTGTCAACTCGATTAATTAATACACTGAATTCATTCTAGGATTTCTTTTATTTAGGATAGCTAATACATTTACTTATAAATAAATATATAAAAATATAAGGGGTGGATATCCTTCAAAAAAATTTCAATATTTGTACATAGTACTTATGGAGCTAATAAAAATTTGAGTTTTCCTAAAAAAAATAAATTTTAAAGTAAATCTCATATAGGCCTCTCACGTAACACCGTCTTACGAATTTAAATTAATCAGATGGATCTAATTCATTTAATCAATCAAAGCATGTTAGATATAAATTCAATATATTAGATAATTTGGGTTATTTTAGGATCCGAAATTAATCAGTGAGATCATCTCATAGGCGTTTTTGTCTAAATTTTATTGGATAATTGGTGGGCTCATTCGACGCTACCCGACGGGTAGTGCCCTAAACACGCTCAAAATCAGACACGTGGCTAGTGGGTCATTTCCTTATTCTTTTCTATTTTTTTTCTTACTTTTAGCCTCTTTTTCTCTTTTGTTTTTCTTTTTCTGCATTAACTTATAACAACAAACTCTTTTTTTCTTTTCCAATTGAAATCAGAAGTTGTATTTTCTATTTTAAATTATAGAATTTTATAATTTATTAATTTTCCTATATATATTTCATCCATAACAAAAAACAATTAAATTAAAAATGTGGCAAGTTGGTCATCAAATTTTTTTTTCTTTTTTCCAGTTTTAAATCAAAAGCTATATTTTTAATTTTAAATTATAATTTAGTAATTTCCATATATTTTCGCCCACCACAAAAAAATAATTAAATAAAAACATGCAGTTGGTCATTTTCCTTTTTCTCTTTTCTATTGTTTTCTTACTTTTAGCTCATTTTTATCTTTTTTTATTGTTTTCTGTTGTGGACGAACATATAAAGGAATAATTATTAAATTATACTATTTTTATAATTTAAAATTGAAAACATTACTTTTGATTTAAAACTTGAAAAAGAAAAGA
The DNA here is from genome assembly GCA_016081115.2 of Rehmannia glutinosa. Classification (NCBI taxonomy): domain Eukaryota; kingdom Viridiplantae; phylum Streptophyta; class Magnoliopsida; order Lamiales; family Orobanchaceae; genus Rehmannia; species Rehmannia glutinosa. The sequence goes on from JABTTQ020000124.1 coordinate 25,778, forward strand.
ATAAGAGTTTTTAATTAATTAGTTAATGTTGCAAAAGAAAACAAAATAGAAAAATGGGTTAAAAGTAAGAAAAGAATAAAAAAGGAAACAAATGGCCCATATGTCAAATTTGGATGTGTTTAGACCATCTCCAACCCATTGCACTAAATTTGGTGCAAAAACTACACCAAATTTGGTGTTTTGGTGTAATTTTTTGAAAATCATCTCCAACCCATTACACCAAATCTTACACCAAATGAATATTTTATTCTTTTTTTTTTCATTTTCTAGTAACCAAATTTATTTATTTATACAATTATTTGATTTAATTATAGTTTATTATTGTTAATGGAATTAACTAAAAACTTATATTTAATTAATATTACATTAGTTAATTATATTACAAAAATAAATATTAAATTAATGTTAGTATCTCTTTTAATTTAATTATAATTATTTTTTATTTATTATTATTTATAGAAAATATTAATTAATTATTAAAACCAAGTTATATAAATTAATTATATTTAAAATGAGGATACAATTGAAATTTAAATTTGAAGTAGAAGAGAATTGGAGGGCAAATTTGAGATATTGCATTACACCAAATTTGGTATAAATGAATAGTGTTACACCAAATTTGGTGTATCTCTTATTCACTACACCAAACACCAAATTTAGAGGTTTAGAGTTGGGTTGGAGAGAGTTTTTTTGCATATTTGGTGTGATAGTATAGGATTTGAAGTTGGGTTAGAGATGTCCTTAGGGCATTACCCGACAGGTAGCGTCGAACGAGCCTAATTGGTGCTCAAATCTTGACATATCTCTCTCCCACAAACACTTTTAAATTTTTTTTTTTTTTGAGAAGGAACACTTTTAAAATTTGCACACGCAACGAGCGTCTAAAAGAAGCCCACATCATCATCGTTAACGATAAACTGAAGTGCAAGAAAAAGGAAACAAAACCAAGAGGAGAAAATACACCGTCTCACTCTCTCTGTGTGAGTGAGTAGAGACTCAAACATGGCAGTATTCTGCTTGCAAACCGGCTTCGGCAGAAACACTCCAATGGCTTTCGCAAAAGAAACCGGTAAACAGAAAAGCAGTAGTAATATTGAGAGAGTTGAGCTTCCGGAAAAAGTGAAAAATTCGAGAATTCTGATACTCGGTGGCACCGGAAGAGTCGGAGGTTCTACTGCTCTTGCCTTGTCCAAATTTTGCCCCGATCTTCGCATCGTCATAGGTGGTCGGAACAGGTACTAGTTTTTATGCGTTCGCAAATTGCAATTTGGGAACCCTGCCTGTAATCGTGTCCAAAATTTTGAGTTCCAAGAAAATTATTAGTGAGAATTAGGTGAAAAATGTGAAATGTCTTTAATTTGCCCCAAATATTTTGTTGTTTAGAAAAAATTCAACATTTTGCTGTTCAAGTAAGTGTATGTGTGTGTGTTTTTTCCTGTATCCTGTGTTTGGATTGTTGTTTACTGAAGATAATTTTACGCGTTTTATTTATCTTTGGTTCTGCTGAAGTTTTAGCACCCTTGGATTCTGGAACTTTTAATTTATTAAAAAAGTTGTAGATTAAGTGTTTCATTTGACCCATCATATGAGAATCTGTATTGGAGTACACAAATGCATGTGATGATTAATTTAGTGGGCTGAATTAATCTGACATGATATTGGCTACTGATGCTTTAATCAATTCTTCCTAACTATATTTTTTGATCAATTAAGGCAATATGCGTCTTCTTCTACTGGATAAGTTTCACTTCTCGAAAGTAAGATGTTGAATTTCAAAATTTGGTCAATTGACAGGGATAAAGGTGCTGAAATGGTGACAAAATTAGGCAACAACACCGAGTTCTCTGAAGTTGACATCAATGATAGTAAATCACTGGAAGAAGCTTTGAAGGGTAAATTTGTGCTTCTTCTAATTGCTATTGAGTCGTGAATTTACATTCATAATGATTTCCTGTTCCTTTATTTGTTTGATTACGCCAATAATGAGTGGTACAATATGATAGAACTACTAACACTTCAATATGTCCGAATTCTTCAATTTTCGGATAACTTCGCATAACCATCTCTTAGCTTATGTGTAGATGTGGATCTCGTGGTTCATACTGCCGGGCCATTTCAGCAGGCGGAGAAGTGCACTGTGCTCGAAGCTGCAATTCAGAACAAGGTGAGAGAAAGGTAATGGACATGCTTTTAACTATAGACTAATTATAATTGATTACTAATTAACTTCTTTTCAAGACAAGAACGGATATCTTAATTGTTTTCATTAAACAGACCGCATATCTTGATGTGTGTGATGATACAACCTATGCATCGCGTGCAAAATCCTACATGAACAGAGCTTTGGATGCAAATGTTCGGCAATAACAACTGGGGAATCTACCCTGGAGTGAGCAACGGTTCTGTTGCATTATCCTTGTAAAGCTGTTGAAGCATTAAAAGCTAGCTCTATTTGATTATTATGAAATTGCTGCAATGCTTAGTTGACTGATAGGGTCGGTGTGACTGTATGTATATGTTCTATACTATAAGATTTCCATACTTGGTTCTTTCTAGTGGTAGTTCAGCATCGAATCTTGCCTGAATTATCTGGTCTCATAAATTGATTGAATGTCATTACTAAATGATTTTTTTGCCGACTTTATCTTGATATATAGTATTGGCTAAAGGACATTTTTTCAGTTTTCAAACATTAATGCTTTCTTGCATTTTTATTACAGTGATGGCTGCGGAGTTAGTTCGTGCAGCCAAAAGTGAAGGCAAAGGTGAACCACAGAGGCTGAGGTAATCTTTTTCTTTAGCATCTATTGACATAGTTATTTAACCGATTTGCTGATTTTCTTTCGTTTCTTGAAAATTCTTGTGCAATTATTACTGACCTGCATGCTTTCCGGTTCATAGGTTCTACTACTACACTGCTGGTTCTGGTGGTGCTGGCCCAACAATATTGTCAACTAGCTTTTTACTTCTTGGGGAGGAGGTAGTTGCATACAGTAAAGGTTGGCCAATGACTGTCTTATTCTTTTTTTCTCTTTCTGTGGCCCATTACCTTTGATTGTTGATCTTAATTGGACATGCGGGTATTTGACAGGAGAGAAAATTAAATTGAAACCTTATAGTGGAATGCTCAACATTGATTTTGGAGAAGGAATCGGAAAGAAGGATGTTTTCCTCTTGTAAGTTTCTCAGATTAATATGCTATCAGCACAACCATTCCGGGGTAAAAGCTGTTAGTTTCATATGTTCAGCTTACATTACTTTCTGGTCCATGTCATTTGAGAATTCAGCAGTTAGCCAATGGGACTATTTTATGTAATGTAACATGGCGCTAATATTCTAGCTTTGCTGGATACTCCTGCCAATGAAATATAATAGAAACTTATGACTTCATATAGCATACTCGTTGATATTTAATTAAATCTTTGCTTTTTATTGGAATCATAGTTATGCCCTTTGCCACTAAATACATTAACTAAACTGCAATTGTCAGATTTAGATTTTTCTGTAATTTAAGAAGTTCTTCATGATTAATGTTTAAGAAATAGACACTCGAACACAGTTTCACAGATGCCCTCAATATTACACGTTAGAAAAAGACACTAAAAGATGCATGTAAAAGCCTTATTTTGGAATTTTCTATAAGTCATAGTTGCAGAAAGCATGTTGGTATGTTGAGGCAACCTTTGTAGCCACTCACCTTCTCCAAAGTAGGTACCATAATAGCCCCATTTTTTAATATATATATTTTCAGGAATTTACCGGAGGTGAGAAGCATCCATGAGGTCCTTGGGGTACCAACTGTCAGTGCGCGGTTTGGAACTGCACCCTTCTTCTGGAATTGGGGAATGGTGGCCATGACATATTTGCTTCCGGCTGTATGTGAATTAAATTCTGAAATTCATTCATCTTTAATTTGTAAATTGCAACATTTGGTACAGGATATATCTAATGTTGTTCTACTAGATAGTTTAAATAGGTTAAAGGGATAATTATAAAAACTACCCATGAGGTTTGGGTTAATTACAGAAAAACCCAGAGATGTTTGAAAACTTGAAATTTGTTTGTATGTTTAATGTAAGGTGGTAACTGTCATATGTTTACAATGTGAGGGGCGTGTCTGAAATGTTTTTCTTATGAAGAGAGTAAGTATAGTACATAATCAAACCTCAAGGGTTTTTGTAATTTTAAAAACCTCTTCTTCTTTTTTCAAAAATACCCAAACCTCAGGGTAGTTTTTGTAATTATCCCTAGGTTAAATATAGCTTTTTCTTAAGAGATAGCATCATCATTCCTCAGTCTGTTAAATGATCAAGGACACTATACACAGATATAATTTACTTCTCTCTCTCTCTCTCTCTCTCTCTCTCTCTCTCTCTCTCTCTCTCTCTCTCTCTCTCTCTCTCACAACTGAAATGTTCCTTATGTTTCAGTATTTTGCACTTGAACAATTGATAAAATTGACCTCTAGTTTAATGGCTTATGTTATTCTGTGTTGAATATGATCTTGTAACTTGTAAGTTCATAAAATCTACAGGAAACACTGAGAGACAGAAGTAAAGTTCAACAATTAGTTCAATCATTTGATCCTTTAGTCAGGGCAGTCCATTTAATTCACTGGAGAGAAAGTGTCAATGAGGGTAAGATTACTTTCTTATATTTCTATATCTATTATTTCATTTGAATATACTCTTAGGGAATTTTGTAAGTTTAAAGTAGTGGAATTTCAACACAATAAGTTTTCTTATATTCTTTAACATTTTCCATCGAAACAGGTCGATTTGGATTGTTCAGATGGACGGTCTAGAATAGGAGTATTCAGCCACAAAAAACTATCCAAGTAAGTATTTTGATGTACATCAGGTTCCTTGTAGAAATTAATATTTCAAGGCAATATTAAGGTGTTCATCATTGTCTGTCTGTATTTGTTGTGCCGATTAATGTTTTTCAGATCAGTGGGAATTTCAACAGCTGCATTTGTGCTGGCCATTCTTGAAGGAAGCACACAGCCTGGGGTTTGGTTTCCAGAAGAGGTGGTACCTTTGCTAAAATAGATTAGAAAAATAGGTCTAATTAATTACAAAAACACCCGTGAAGTTTAGTCTAATTACAAAAACACCCCTGTAGTTTAGTCTAATTATGAAAAGACCCAGTTATCTTTCAAAATTACAAATACTTCCATGACATTTGTTTCTCTCATACAAATATTGTTAGGTATATACAAACTTCAAGGGAGTGTTTGTAACAAAGGTGAGGGGTATTTGTAATTTTAAAAGATAACTCGAGTTTTTTGTAATTAGGCTAAACCTCAGGGGTGTTTTTATAATTATCCCTAAAAAATTATAAACCTTACAATACTACTCCCTTTAACTTGTTTCATACTCCGCTTGTAGCCCCAAGGTATTGCAATTGAGGCAAGGGAAACTCTTCTCAGCCGTGCTGCACAAGGAACGTTCAATTTTGTCATGAATAAGTATGTTTTTCTAGCAGCAAATCTTGGCCATTCAGTTTTTCCTCGGCTCTTTCATTACTAAATTATACAGCTGTGGTTAACTCAATTGTCGTTTCATTTTACAGGGCTCCTGGATGGTTGAAACGAATCCTAAAGAGATAGGTTTTGGGATTTACGATTATTGAAATGTCCTTATGAAACTCTTGGTGAACCATGTCGTCTACTTTTGTTGTTCTGGCTGCAAAGGTAATTATGTTTTCCTTGAATGTTTTTAATGGTTTACAGAAGTTACGGCTAATTTAGATAAAAAACAGTGAATAGTTGTGTATGAAACAGAGTTCAAGCAGTCCCAGTTGCTATTATTCAGTTTTCCACTTCATGCAGTTGCAGTGCACCTGTAATCGATCCTTCTTGTGAGATATGAGCATAGTTTCTGTATAAGAAGAATTTTGATTCTTTGTGAAATCCTTAAATTACTGAGCTGTGAATACATGGAAAGATTTGATTGTCCATTTATCATTCTTGATTGTTGAAATGTTCTTAGTAGAATTCTTACTGTCAAATTATGATAAAATCGTCTGTCAATTTTTCCACGACCCCTTGAGCAAAAGCTTTGGTGTGTGATGTGGAGGTAATAGATGTAAGCTAGAGGTCTGGTATTTTAAGGTGGATCGAAAGTGTACCTATTCACAATCCATACAACGGGATCCTTTGTTCTAAAAGGGTTGTTTCATCTCCTATTCCTCGCATGGATGATTCGCGTGTATAAAAATACAATATTAAAACCAGGGCGGTCTGTGGTTTTAAAGCCCGTGACGATACATAAATTTGGTGTAACTAGTTGTAGAAGCATGGCACAACGAATACGGTAACATCTCTCTCTCTCTCTCTCTCTCTCTATATATATATATATATATATATATATATAATAACAGACAATTCTTAAAATAATAACTCACTTTTTCCGCCCATTTTTCAGTTTCTACAAACAATAATTTGTTTTGCTTTTCGGATTTAACTAATAAAATGAGATTTTTATTATCTTTGGTGGTCAAATTTCTTTAAATATATCACTTTTTAAAGTTATATAAAAGATGACAAAAACTCATATAAGACCGTCTTACGAGTCTAAATCCGTAAGATGGAGTCCGCGGGTTAAAGCCACTTGCTCCTTTTTTCTTTTCCTGTTTTTCTTTCTCGGTTAAAGAAACAGTTATATGAGTAAAAGTATCGGTTTTTTAAGATAAAATAGCATATTTTTAACATAGTCACATATTATGATTACCTTACAGTGAATGAAAAATAAATATATCAGAGTTAAAGTAACACATTTATGAGTAAAAATATATATTTTTCGAGACAAAGTATCATGTTTTAAGAGTAAAGTATCTGTTTTTTAAAATAAAGTATCACATCTTTTAATATAGTCACATATTATGAATTCAATACAAAGAAAGATGAATAATAAATATAATAGAGTTAAAGTAATAATTTTATAAGTAAAATTATTTATTTTTGGAGATAAAGTAATATATTTTTATATATAATCACAAATTATGAATATATCACAATAAAATATATACATATAAAATAAAGTTAAAATAACACTTTTATACGTTAAAGTGTCTATTTTTTGAGATAAAGTATCATGTTTTTTAATATAGTCACAAATTAGGAATGAAGGAAAGAAGGAAAAATAAAAAATAAATATAATATAGTTAAAGTCACACTTTTATGAGTAAAAGTATCCATTTTTTGAGATAAAATATAATCTTTTTTTTTAATATAGTCACACATTAGAAATACATTACACTCAAGAAAGAAAAATAAATTTAACAAAATTAAGGTAACACTTTTATGAGTTAAAATATCTATTTTTTGAAATAAAGTATCAGGTTTTTTGAAATAAATTGGAGAATGAAGAAAAGAAAAAATAAGAAGTGGGAGAAAACATGAGGAAAAAGAAAATTAAGGAGAGAGAGAGAGAGAGAGAAATAAAATACGAAAAAAATAAAAAAAATAAAAAAGAAGGAGGAGAGAGAATGTTGCTGGCGGTGAGAGAAGGGAGGAGAGAGTGTGTGAGGGAGTAGATAGAATGTGAGAATTCGTCTTACAGAAAAAGATCCATAAGATGGTTTTATAAGAGACTCACTCTTAAAAGATAGAGTTATATAAGCTTTCCAAATCTGTGTGTATAGTACATTAATTATTATATTTGTCTTTTTCTTTTTATTTTAAACTTTAATAATTTTTTCATTTTATATCTATTTCTGGCACAGAATATTATCCAATTAATAATCTTTTTATAGTCTTCAGTTTGATACCTATATTGCATATATAAAATAAAAAAATAAACATAATAAATAAAAGAAAATATATGATACATTTACTCATTATTTTATAACGGGCTTTAAAAAATATGCATTTGAGCTACTGGACATCAATTTGTATATTCATGTATTTTGAGTATCTATATTACATGTATAGTTTATATTTGAGCTTATCTCATTTCTTCATAATTATATGAAATTGTATTTAAGTTGATTAAATTCAATCAAAAATAGTTTTTAATTGAAGAAAATATCTAAAAATATATATCCAAATATTATTTATATATATTATATATATCCACGCATAGCATTACAATCATACTATATTCATGTAAGAAGAAACACAAATTTTATTTAATATGAAATTATATTCATAATAATATATATAGAAAATCACTTCTTATATATATTAACATACTTTTCATGTTAATAGATTTTTTTTAATATTTATCAGTATATTTTGTATTCAATTTTTAAAGTGGTATATTTTGACTATTAGTTATGAAATTGTTTGCTTGATATTTTTTTAATATATGTACATAGGGTTGATCAAATGTGGCAGGGGGCTTACCGTGTGGCAGTGTGGATTAATCTAATCTATTAATTCAACAAATCCAAAGGTTCAGTTTTTTTTTTCGAATTATTTATTTATTTATTTATTTAGTTTTCACCCAATTAAGGGCATAACTATCATTTTATTTGTAAAATAAAGCAGTTACTTTTGGTAACTGTTCATCCCAACGATTTTTTATGGGATTTGATTTTATGATTGTTCCCGCTTTTCATTCACTTGTGGTTTACTCACAATGATATACAATTAGTTATACAATAATACACTGTTAGATATAAAATGGTGCACATTTCAGTATTAAATGGTGCACAGTTCATTTATTAAAATGGTGTATAATTCAGTTATGAAAACGTGATCTTTATTACATCCATGATTATAGGGCGTCATTATGGGAAGGTGGTTACACCATTCTGTCTTTATAGGTTTTTTAGATGATGTACAATTAGTTGTAAAATGATGCACTGTTAGATAAAATGGTGCACAATGCAGTTATTAAATGGTGTACAGTTCATCTATTAAAATGGTGCACAATTCAATTATTAAATGGTGCACAGTTCAACTATTAAAATGGTGCATAGTTCAGTTATGGAAACGTAATCTTTATCACATACATGATTTTAGGGCGTCATTATGGGAAGATGGTTACACCATTTCGTCTTTATAGTTCTTTTAGATGATGTACAATTAGTTATAAAATGATGCATTGTTAGATAAAATGGTGCCAGTCAGTGCGATTTATTAAATGGTGTACGATTCGGCTATTAAAATGGTGCACGATTCGATTATTAAATGGTGCACAGATTCAACTATTAAAATGGTGCATAGTTCGATTATGGAAACATGAGCTTTATCACATACATGATTTTAGGGCGTCATTATGGGAAGATGGTTACACCATTTCGTCTTTATAGTTCTTTTAGATGATGTACAATTAGTTATACAATGATGCTTTGTTAGATATAAAATGGTGTACGATTCGATTATTAAATGGGAAGATGGTTACACCATTTTATCTTTATAGTTCTTTTAGACATGATGTATAATTAGTTATACAATGATGCATAGTTCGATTATTAAATGGGAAGATGGTTTCACCATTTTGTCTTTATAGTTCTTTTAGATGATGTATAATTAGTTATACAATGATGCATTATTAGATATAAAATGGTGTACAATTAGTTATTAAATGGTGTACTGATTCGGCTATTAAAATGATGCACAATTCAGTTATGGAAACGTGATGTTAATCAATCCCTTGATTGTAGGGGTGTGATTTATGGCATTTTGTTAGTTACTATTATGCCCTTTCCACCTATTAATTAATTGATAAATCAGCAATTTTTAATAGCAATCTGGACCATTTGGATGGATGAGATCAATCCACACATTTGCCACACGGTAAGAAGATTTTGTCTCACACGAGATCTCATTCCTATGTACATATATAAAAATATAATAGTTTTTAGTTTTTGAAATGTTTCATTTTCCCCTAAAATTATGTTGCTAAATATGACAAGATTTTTATTTAATTTCTTTAATAATTCTAACAATTGTTTAACTTTTTAAACTCTGAAAAATGTTGGAATTTGAAATGACTTTATTTGTTGATTATATTGAAAATATAACAAATTAATATTTAGCATATGGAAATTGTATTTTTTTTAAATTGCTACTTTCTTATAGATAAACATGTTCAGTATCTATTATCAACCAAATTTAATGTCTTTAAAGAGGGTTTTTAATATAATATTTTTTTATATTGTTTAACTGTATGATTTATAGTCAAATTAATTAAATTTCTATTTTAATTATTTATTGGAATTCTGAAAAATTTGCAGTCACTAAAAATTATTTTTGTACAAATACAATTCGTGCATCGCCAATCCTGAAAAATACCAAATATGAGAACTCGAATAGAACATAATAAATAGAATATCCAAATAGTACAATACAAATCTTCAAAACTAAATTTCAACAAAAATTAAAAATTTGACTTAGTAACATGAATAAATAAAATACATGGTAAAATCGGTAAAAATGAAATATATCTCCAAAAAATAAATCTAATAAAAATAATAGTGTGTGCCTGTGCGGTTCTATGAAAAAACACTTTTCGAAGATGGAACACAAATACACAACCTTGAATGTATTATTTATAATTATGAAGATGATACGTTTTTATTTTTTGACTTCATCAATAAAAAATATTAAATAATATTTCATGTCTATTGTTTGATGCTATATCAAAGTTATTATAATGCAGGAGATATAATTCGTAGAATTATTAGAAAAATGCACACGTCACAGTACAAAACGGAGGCCTCACAAATATACACCCGTGCATCGCACGGGTAAAACACTAGTATATATATAAAAAGGGAAGTCACTAGAAATAGTAAGTCAAAAATTTTCCCGCCCTTCTGCAATTACTATAAAAAGTAATAAAAATATGTGTAAAAATAAAAATGGTAAATATTAGTTATTTCATTATATTTGGTAGTCAAATTTCTTTAAATAATCACTTCTAAAAATGATATAAAAAATAAAATTATGTAAAATTAGTTTTCCAAATTTGTGTGTACTGCATTAATTATTATATTTTATGTTTTATATTTTAAAAAAAATAATAATAATTTCATTTTTTATCCGTTTTTGACGTATAATATATTAAAATAATTGTTTTTATGATCTTCAGTTTGACACACATATTGCATATATAAATAAAAAAATATAAATAAAAAATATAAGATATATTTACTCATTACTTTATATTTTGTAATGAGTTTTAAAAATTATATATTTAGGCTTATTGGACATCAATTTGTATATTCAATATTTTGGCTATTTTTTATAAATGTATAGTTGTTATTTGAGCTTAGCCTATTTCTTAATAGTTATATAGAATAATATTTAAACTGATTATATTCAATTAAAAAATACTTATTTTAATTGAAGAACATATCTCAAAATATGTAACCAAATTTTATATATCACATATATAAAATACATAGCATTGTATATATTTATATAAGAAGAAAATTAATATTTATTTAATATAAAATTATACTCACAATAGTATTTTATATATAGAAAATTATATTTTATTCATTAACATACTTTTCATGTTATTATAATTTTTTATATTTATCAACGTGTTTTGATATTCAAGTTTCAAAGTTGCACATTCGAAATTCGATATGAATTAGTCTGTTTGATTTTTTTGATATATATGTATATATATAAATAGTTTTTATGTTCTTGAAATATTTCATATTCCCTTAAAATTGTGTTGCAAAATGTAAAGTAAAGTTATTGCTTAAACCCTTTAATAATTTTGAAAATAGTTCAACTTCTTAAACCTCAAAAAATATTAGAATTTGAAATGACTTTATTGTTGATTGTATTGAAAATAGAGTTCATTAAATATTCAACAATGGGTAGTAAAAGAATTCAACATTTGGCAGTTAAAATATTTTTCAAACTTTTACTTTCTTATAGATAAACATGTTATATAAATAGATACAATTCATATCCACACAACCAATTATTTCATATTTAAATAGATTTTTTATAGTCTATAATAGTTTATTTTTTTATTGTTTAATCGTATGATTCATAATCAAATTAATTATCTTTTTATTTTAATTATTTTTTGAAATTTTAAACTTTTTGCAATCACTATTTTTAAAAATAAAAACATAGATAACATGATTCCATAAATAGTAAAATAAAGAATAATTATAAGTAAAAGTGTAAATATTTTTGGGTTTAATTTTTAAAATTAACTAAATCAAAAATTATAAATAGAATTAATATTAATAAGAGATAAATACAATATACATATTCGGGAATGCGGATGAGAATGAAAAATCCCCATTTTATATATAATCAAATAGAAAGGGGCGCGGGGATATAAGTACCATCCATGCCCAATCCCCGATTCCAGAAAAGCAGAGAATACACATCCCCCCTTCTCATTGATTGACATGCATTTTGCATGTATTTTAGGCTTAATTTTGGCTAGAATGTGTTGATATGCATGCATTATATGAGTAAATAGGGTTTTATTCTTGTTTTGTGGAAAAGGATCACGCTTTGCTTGTTTTGTAAGAATTTGTCGATAAATGTAGCATTTTGGCAACAATTCGGAGCATTGCAATCGCTTCGCCTTATTTTTTAGCTTCACCGCAAATGTACGGTATAGTTTATAGAATAGGGTTAGCAAGGTCGAATCCACAGGGACTAATAAATTAATGTACTAAGTACTGGATTATAATAGCCTTATTTTTATCTAGACGATCGAAAGTGAATGAGTTGGTTTTATAAACTAAAGCAGAAATTTATCCTATAATAACAAAGTAAAGAATGATTGAAAGATCAAGATGATGAATGGATTCCTGGGTTATGGTTTCAGTTAATATTCCCTTTTATTAATAGATTAATCAAACCAAAGTTAAACGTATTCTTCCCTATAGACCGATCACAAAAGTAATTTACCCTCTCTCTCGAGATGCATGTAAACGCGTTGATTGGAATATCTATGCTAGCATCTCTACTCAACATGAGATATCCAACTCCCAAAAGTTCAAAAGACTATAAAGCCTCACGAATATTCACAAACTTCTCAATCATGCAAGATATTCATGTCAAGTACTCATAGATCTAGTATTGAAACTCATCGGTTAGAATTATGAATCAATACATCAAACAAGTTAAACCAAACACGTTTTGATAAGACAAGAATTAAAGCAAAGTACTTGAATAGGGTTGGAAAATATTAACTTCAATTGCAATTAATCATCAAATAAAAGTATCCATTAACCTACTCCCAAACCCGGGAATCACAAAGTGTTTATCCAGACATAGAAAAGAAATAATTCATAGACAAATTATTAAAGTTCAAGTCTAAACTAATTGAAAATAAATGATACTATGGAATGAGTGAACTCGGGGATGATGACGATCTCTCGATCTATCTTCAATCCTCGAAGGTGTGGTTGCGGTCTTGATCGATCTCTCCGAATCTCCAGTGGGAAATTGATCTTTTCTCTGCTTTCTAGGGTAAAAATCAGCGTGTCCTTGTTTGTGGCCGCCCCTCTCTATTTGTACTTCGTTTGGGTCAAAACCTAGTTGAAAACGATTCAGACTCTGTTTTTCCCGCAGTAGCACGGGCCGTGCTGTATGGCATACCCAGCCCGTGCTGGGTGCCGCATGGATTGTCCAAAGCTCTGAATGAGGCACGGGCCGTGCCATATGGCACGGGCTGCCCGTGCTGATAGCCGAACTCTGAGTCTTCAAGTATAGGTTGAGCACGAGCTGTGCTAGGGAGCACGCCCTGCCCGTGCTCACCTGTAGCAACAAGCACTTGGCCATTTTTTTTCTTTTTTCGCCCGGTTCGTCTGACTTCTTATCGATTCGACTCCAAACTTCGTACTTCAAATCAAGTATTGGCGATTGCAATGCTCCGAATTTTTGCCAAAATGCTACAATTATCGATAAATTCCTACAAAACAAGCAAAGTGTAATCCTTTTCCACATAACAGGAATAAAACCCTATTTACTCATATAATGCATGCATATCAACACATTCTAGCCAAGATTAAGCCCAAAATACATGCAAAATGCATGTCAATCAAACCCCAAACTTAAACTGTTGATGGTCGGTCAACACTTTATAAACAAGACAACACAAATGGGGTAAAGAAGAGCAACTCAAGAACACCGCATCACAATTCATGTTATCTATCCATAGACATCAAGCACAAACCAACCAAGTTTCAAATAGCTAACACGGAGCACAAGTCTATTAAAATCATGGTAAAACACTTCAAATCACGCCTCTCAGGGATAAAGTGTATACTCTACTCACTAGAATAATAAGGGATGTGTATTAGCTCAAGTCATCTCAATGTTGAAGAATTACCATATGCTTGCAAATCGTCTCACATCTCTGCCACTCGTTTGTATGCAATTCACAAATCAAAAAGGAATTTGTTTATGGTTGTAATGAAGGCTCTTTGGTTAAGGTAGGGAAATATAGATAAAGTGACTCAACTCAAGCGTATAGATTGGTAAGCACATCGTTTTTCTCATACAGTTATTCTAATACGAATCAACTATGTACTCCCAATCGCCTCATATCCTATCACCTCTCTATTTCCGCCTTCTTTTTCATACAAATCATTCTTATTCGCCTTACATCACAATTTCCAGCTTATTTTTCACTTATGACCGACTCACTATTTGCAGTCGATTTTTTTTCCGATCCTTTTGTGAGTATCCTCTCTTTTCCTCCTTTTCTTCTTTTATTCTCAATCACCCACATATACACTATTTTCTAACTTCTCGATACCCTTTCATTCAACCCTTTATTCAATCCCTTTACTCAATGCTATACGCTCAAGCTTAGGGTAACAGATATATCAAATTAAGTTCTAAGGCTTGAAATGTGGCTATCAAAAATTCAGGCAATATGCTCACATTGGCTAACTAGGGAAATCAAATATCGTAAGGCAGGCAAAAAGGCTTGAAAGGCTTAACAAAAAAAGCCTAAAATCATTTTCATGAATGTATACAACATGTGACTTTGACAGAGATACCAGAGCAAGTTCTAGAATTCAAAACAACATGAATGACACACTCAATCAACCAACAAGACCGCATAATATGAAAGCAGTAAAGGCTCAAAAAGCTCACAGGCTTGTAAGTGCATAATTCAAAGTATTTTAACCATGATCCCAATAATCACATGCTCCATATTAATTATGCTCAACCCGGTCAACTCACGCTCAATACCCAATTTAAAACAACATAAACTGCTCAACACATGCTCCCAAGATCAACAAACACACAATAACGGTCAACTCACTCCCTAAACAACTAAGAAAGCAATAAACGTGCTAAAGCAATAAACGTGCTAAAAATCAAAAACAACTAATGCAATGCATACTACATGCTCTAAATGCAACTACATGAATGTAGAACGCCAAACCCTTCAAAAAAATACTACCTCTCCCCCCAAACTTGAATGAGATTATAGCGTATAGAAGAGAAGGTAGAATTTCAAATAAAGTGTGGATAGGACCTGGATTACTGTGGGGGTGGCGGCGGAAAGTGGCCCTGGGAGATATACCAATTTTGAATCTGATGCAACGTCTGCAATATCTCCAACTCCCGCTGCTCGTGGGCTTGGTACCACAAGTCCTGGGCTTGGTACCTTTGATCCTGGGCCTGATGCCTTTGTTCCTGCTCTGCTCGGAAAGCACGAAACTCATCCTGGTGAATCCGGAAGTCGTCCCTATGCTGTCGCATGCTCTCCTCAATAGCATAGAATCTATTTTGATCAAATCGTCCCCCACGCTCATCACTGGTGGGAGCTCTCGAATGTCGGGCCGCCCCGCGTGGGAAGCCTGCTCGAAACCCATCTCTTGGCGATCGTACTCCTCGCCTCCATCACCAAGTCTTCTTCATCGAGTAACCCCTGCTACCCTCCTCCGTTTTCGTGCGATCGGGCCCCGACCCCGATATGGGCCTCGAGTTCGGAGCCGTTGTTTTGATTGTCCACCACAAATGATGAGCGTGGGTTAGGGAGGGGAAACCGGACTCGACTTTTTGTTGAAAACAGAGGATATTCTCCTCTCCAATGATTATCTTCATGGTGCGGAGGGCGCTCATGTTGTTGCTTCCTACTGCCCTCTATCGGCTCCATGCAGCGCAGATCAACCCCAAAATGTTGAGCAATGGGGGTTATCATTCCCCCAATTAATATTATCCCCGCTTCTTGCTGAGAAATATAAACGGCGTGTTCCACAAAGTACACCACCATATTATAAGGGGTGCGGGTGAGGATACACCAAAGTAGGTATAGCTCCCTCGCTTGCATACCCCCGTTGTTGTACCGATCGAACACGGAACGAGCCGTCACCTTTTGGATGTAGCGGAATACGGGGTTGCAGAATGACGAGGCCTTAGATGTGCGTGCTACATACTGCATTAGGCCGGTTTCTGGGGTTTCAGTCAACAATCGCCAGAATTCATGCGAGTTATAGTTTGCATCAATCCGGTATGGGGCGTCTGATGGTACCCCAAAAATCTGGTTCAGTTCGGCAATAGTGATGTTCCTCCATACGTTTCCCAATCTGAAATGGACTTTCTGAGGTTCATTTCTTACTCGCGTCTTCATAACCTGCACGGTGCTTAAGAACTCAAGCGCGAGTGTCTTATATGTTGGCCACCGCCCTTGCATGAAGGCGGTCCATCCCACTCGTTCGAACATGTGCCACACCTCCTCATGTATCCCGAGAGCTTGAGTACACTCATCGTCGGCATAGCGTGTGGGCGTGAAAGAACGAGTGATGAGCCGATTCCACTTACCCAGTATCTCGTTCTCTGTGATAGTGAGCCCATAAGCCTCGGGGCTATCTGGGTGTGGTGGTGCACGTGCGGCGGCGGCCCCCCATCCGCGTCTACCTCGGCCTGGTCTGCTCCTTGGCTCAGCCATTGATTCGAATGAGTACCTGGGAAAACAATCATGAGAATCCGTACATGCCAAGTAAAACAAACGATGCATTACATACAACAATTAACGTAAGGCATAATGTCTCATCTCAACAATTCAATTCACAATTAAGCTTCCAAGCCCAAATAACAATATAATTGCAGAGAATCATAGTCACTAACACCCTAAACAATCGAGCTCATGTATAATTCATCAAGCAATCAACCAAAATCATCCTAATTCAACAACCCACAAGGTGTTCGATAAAATGCCCAATAGAAAATTTCAATCAAATTCATGGCAAAAGTATCAAACAAGCATCATATAGCAACCCTAATCCATAATCCTCAACAAATTCGAAATAAAAAATGCAATTCATACCTTAAATCCCGAGAATTCGAAAAGAGTTGAAATTTGAAACCCTAGGTGCTTTTCTACTCAAATATTCTCTTCAAAGCAATTTCACAAGTGTAATTCGTGTTATAGTAGTGTGGGAAGTGATTTGGGGTGATAATCTAGGAGAAATTTTCGAAAACAATTGAGGGGGTATCGATCTTTGCTATGTCTGCGCGAGGGGGAAGAGTTTTTGTGAAATTTTTTTTGCCTCTGCCCGTCTTAAATCTGCCTCAGCAGACGGGAGCACGGCCCTATGGCACGGGCGGCCCGTGCTAGGGGCCGAACATTCGAGCCCCAAAATATGGGCACAACACGGGCCATGCCATATGGCACGGGCTGCCCGTGCTGGGTGCCGAAACTTTTATTCCTTGGTCTGGTACCAGCATGGGCCGTGCGCATGGCGCACACTCTGCCCTTGCTGGGCATCGTACTTCAGCTCGATTTTTTCCAATTTTTTTAAATAAAGAAAACAAGGAAAAAATCCTAACCTATGAAAGCAAATAAATCCTAACTTATAAAAGGGAAAAACAAACCAAGAAAACATGGAAAGAAATAAAACAGCAAAACCATTGGGTTGCCTCCAAACAAGCGCTAAATTTAACGTCTATAGCTTGACGCATGTTTACTCGATCACGGCTCTAGCAAAGTGAGGCGTGTCACCTCTTCCTTTTGATCCCGGCTCAGGTAATGCTTGATCCTCTGGCCATTCACCATGAACGTCTCCCCATCTTGGCTCAACAACTCTACTATTCCCGGAGGATTTAACACCTTCTTTATCACAAACAGCCCCGACCATCTAGACTTAAGTTTTCCCGGAATGAATTTAAGACGTGAGTTAAACAAAATGACTTGTTCACCCGGTAAAAACTCCCTCTTCTTTATCATTCGATCGTGCCTTCTCTTGGTTCGTTCCTTGTAAATTCGGGAATTTTCATAAGCTTCATCCCGGACTTCCTCCATCTCATTTAAGTGCAAGAGCCTCTTCTCACCCACTGCTTGGAGGTCAAAATTTAACTTCTTCACAACCCAAAATGCCTTATGCTCTATGGGCAAGTGACATGATTTCCCGAATACTAACTGATACGGTGATGTGCCAAATGGTGTTTTGTACGTAGTCCGATATGCCCACAACGCATCATCTAACTTCATAGCCCAATCCTTTCGATTTATATTCACTGTCTTCTCCAAAATTTGCTTAATCTCGCGATTGGCTACCTCTGCTTGCCCGTTTGCTTGTGGATGGAATGCTAATGCCACCTTGTGCTTGACCCCGTACTTCGCAAGTAAAGTGATCATTAATTTATTCACAAAGTATGACCCCCCGTCGCTAATCAAAGCTCTCGGGGTTCCAAACCGAGTGAATATATTTTTCTTTAGGAATTTGAGCACTACTCGCGCATCATTGGTCTGTGCTGGAATCACCTCAACCCATCGAGATACGTACTCACTGCAAGTAGAATGTATTGATAACCCAACGAAGATGGGAAGGGGCCCATAAAGTTGATTCCCCACACATCAAAGAGCTCGACCTCCATCACATTGGTCATGGGCATGTCATGTCGCGTCTCGAGATGTTCCACATCCGCCGGCACCTATCACATTGTTGTACAAATAGATAGCAATCATTAGATAACGAGGCCAAATATAAACCACTTTGCAATACCTTTGCCACCGCACGCATCGGACCGAAGTGTTCCCCGGAAGGTGAAGAATGGCACTCGTTGTAAAACTCCCTCCCACTCTTCTTGAGGCACACATTGTCGAATGATGGTGTTTGCGCACCTCTTAAAGAGCAAGGGGTCGCCCCACATGTAGAACTTGACATCATGGAGGAATTTCTTCTTTTGATAGGGACGATAAACCGGAGGCAAGACCCCGCAACCAAATAATTAACAAAATATGCATACCATGGGAATTTAGCTTGTAACATCGAAGTTGCTCATCGGGAACTCCTCCTTAATTTCCTCTCTGTGCCTTCTTTCTCATCTTTCTTGTATTCCAGTCTGGACAAGTGATCGGCTACTACATTCTCGCATGACCCTTTCTATCCCTAATTTCCACATAGAACTCCTGCAATAAAAGGATCCACCGAATCAGCCTCGGTTTGGCATCCTTCTTGTCGAATAGATATTTGATCGCCAGGGTGGTCGGTGTGGACTATCGTCTTAGTTCCAATCAAGTAAGATCGAACTTATCGAATGTAAACACGATTGCCAAGCATCTCCTTCTCGGTGGTGGTGTAGTTTTTTGGCGTTTGTCTAAAGTTCGCTCGCATAATAGATGGCTCGAACATCTTGTCTCTTTTCTCACCCAAAACAGCCCCAATTGCAAAGTCGCTGCATCACACATTAACTCGACGAGTGACTCAACGGAACTACTAGAATTTGTCTTTGTCACCAAAGTCTTCTTGAGAATCTCAAAAGCCCGCAAACAATCATCGGAAAAATTGAAAGAGATCTTTTTCCAATAATCGACTTAATGGTTTAGTGATTTTAGAAAAGTCACGAGATAAACCTTCAGAGAATCCGGTGTGCCCCAAAAAGCTTCGATGGCCTTCTTGTTTGTTAGAGGTGGGAGTTTCTCAATTGCAACGACCTTCGCTCTATCAACTTCCAAATCTCTAGAAGAGACTCGGTGGCCTAAAACAATGCCATCACGCACCATGAAATGACACTTTTCCCAATTTAAAACAAGGTTAGTCTCCTCGCATCTCTCGCAAAACTAGAGAAAGGTTATCCAAGCAATGATCATATGAGTCTCAAACACGAAAAATCATCCATAAAAACCTCCACTATTTTCTCAATGAAATCATGGAAGATAGCCATCATGCATCGCTGAAAAGTTGCGGGCACGTTACAAAGTCCGAATGGCATTCGCGCAAAATGCAAATGTACCATAGGGGCATGTAAAGGTCGTCTTCTCTTGGTCCTCCGGCAATCATGATCCGATTATACCCGGAATAACCATCAAGAAAATAATAGTAATCATATCCCGCCAAACGATCAAGCATCATATCAATAAAGGGAAGGGTAAAGTGATCTTTTCGAGTATCATCATTTAACTTCCTATAATCGAGTGCAAATACGCCATCCAAGAACTACTCTAGTTGCAATAAGCTCATCACTTTCGTTTCTAACTACCGTCATCCCCCTTTCTTTGGTACCACTTGCACCGACTTACCAAGAACTCGCTTTAAATAGCATATATAATTCCAAAGATCTAACCATTTTAAAACTTCTTTTCTAATGACTTCTTGCATTATAGGGTTTAATCTTCTTTGATTTTGCATCAAGGTTTATAGACATCTTCCATTCTAATCTTATGCATTACAATCGATGGATGATGCCTTTCAAATCGAGATTGACAAACCTATCGCCGACTTATGTTTTCTTAACACCCTAAGCAATTTATCGAGTTGAATGAAGTTAAAAGAGATGATACGACACGGACTCGTGTTATTCGATCCAAGGAATGCATATTTGAGATGCTCGGGCAAGGGTTTGAGTTCGATTCGAAGTGGACTCCTCGGATGGACGCACGGGCCGTGCCATCTTTAGGGTTTTCGTCCTTTCTCTCGACTATAGGCACGAGCTGCCCGTGCTCGGAGGCACGACCCGTGTCGTCTCCGATTTTCCGACTTTTTCTTTGACCTTAGGCATGGGATCGCCCATGCTCGAGGCACGGGCCGTGCCCTCATCGACTTTTCCATCTTTTCCTTCGGCTATGAGCACAACTAGGCGTGCTCTATAGCACGGGTCATGCGCCCTCGTAAAATGGACTCCCACACGTTTTTCGCGTGTGTGCGCGCCTCTTGCGCTCCTCGGTAGTTCCCGCATGTTATCTAAAGCACAAACGCAATCATACAAGTCTTGGTTATCAATATCAATCATCATGTTTGATGTTGAACACGAATGTGTCAAACCGAACTCTAAATTATCCCTAAACAATGTATGATCCGCATACTCATCAATGCAAGATTCAACTACGTCAATGAAATTACAATGTTCAACTCCATCATGAAATTGAAGTGCCTTATAGATGGTAAATAAAATATGCTCATCATTAACCCGTAATGTGAGCTTTCCTTTTGCACATCTATTAAGGCCTTCCCCATAGCTAGGAATGGACGCCCAAGTATCAAAGGGACGTCTTTATCCTCCTCCATATCCAAAGACCAAAATGTCCACATGGAATATGAATTTATCTACTTTGAGAAGCACATCCTCGATGATTCTCTTCGGATACGTGAGTGATTGGTCCGCAAGTTGTAAGGTGACCGTAGATGGCTTCACCTCTTCCAATCCAAGTTGCACGAAAATAGACAAAGGCATCAAGTTAATACTCACTCCTAAATCACAAAGTGCTTTCTTAAAGAAAACATCACCAATAGCACAAGGGATAGTGAAACTCCCCGGATCTTTTAATTTCGTGGTAGTTTCCTTTGGATTATTGATCTTTGCACTCTTCTGGCCAGATTGACTGTCTCGAAACGATCATCTTTCGCGTCTTTGACATAACATCCTTTAAAAATTTAGCATAATTGGGCATCTGCTCCAATGCATTTGCAAAAGGAATGTTAATATGCAGTTTCTTAAATATATCCAAAAATTTAGCGAATTGCGCATCTAACTTTTTCTTTTGAAAACGTTGGGGAAAAGGAAGGGGAACATTAAGTTAGAAATATCGGGGTTAGATGAAGATTTAAGCTCCTCGGCCCCCTTTTTGTTTAGACGATGATCCTTAACTCCTTCCTCGGCCTCAACATCGCCATTTGCTTCAAGTTCGCGTCTCCTGGCATGTCGTGCGGATTGGCAGCAGGTGAGCATGGGCGGGCGTGCGGTGGCGCACGGGCCATGCTCCCTCGCGATTGTTCATCAATTTCTAGTATGTTCGGCCCCTCGTATTTTTGCACTCCTCGGATGAATGGCTTTACACTTTGCTCCTTTGGATTAACCTCGGTGTTGCTCGGAAATTGGCCTTTCGATCCGCCCACCAATTATTGTAGCTAATTGGCCAATTTGGGTTTCAAGAATTTTCATTTGGGACCCCATAGTGTTGGCCAATTGTATGACATGATTTTCGATTTTATCCATCTTCGCCTCATCCTTGTTGAATGTTCCTTTTCTCACTCATAAACGAGGTGAACATATCCTCCATGGTTGGCTTAGGCTCTGCAGATAATGACACCATTTTTCACATTAAACCCGGTGGTGGTTGCATCACGTTCTTCGTGTTTGCATAGGATAAGTTCTCGTGGTTCCTCAAGCCCGGATGGTAATGGGTAGGAGCTTGATTGTTCGGAAATTATTGAAATTTTGGTTATTCACATAATTTGCTTCCTCTATCAGATCTAGAGGAACTCTCCGCATTAGTTGTACCCAGCGTTTCCCTCATTTGCTTTTGTCAAAGCTCTCAATTGGTTTGTCAATACGACAATGCGGGATGTCAACTCTTTAATTGGGTCCGAATCAAACCTCGGCTACCCTTTTCACATTAGTCCTCTCGGAGGGCCATTGATAGCTATTCATGGCCATCTCTCCAACAAGTTGAACGCATCCTCCGAAAACCTCGCAAGTAGAGCACCCCCTTGCAACATCCACAAACGATCTAGTCTCGCCCCATCAACCCATTGTAAAAGAAACAGAGCCGTTGATCTTTAGGAAATCCGTCTTTGCGGGCACCTCCTCAACAAATCTCGGAATCTTTCCCGGGCCTCATACAAAGGCTCGAGTCAAATTGCCTCGAATTGAGTGATCTCACTTTTGAGTCAGTAGTGTTTTCGTTGGTGGGAAATATTTAAACAAAAACCTCGACTCAACTCATCCCAATTTTCCACACACTGAGTTAGGGTGCCTGCTTGAGTTCTAGCCTTATCCCTTAAAGAGAAAGGGAATAGGCGGCGTATAGCATCATCGGTCACCCCATTCATCTTAATAGTATTGCAAATCTGTATGAAATTCGCAAGATGAGAGTTGGAATCCTCGAACGGAAACCCCCAAAGCGATTCTCACGCACCATCGAGATCGGTCTTTGTCTTGACTCAAAGTTATTCGCATTGATTGGGACATTGGCAATTCCACCATAGTTGCGATTGATTGGGTGAAAGTAATCGCAGACTTTCTTCTTTGGATCGCCGAGCCACTGGAACCTCGGTATTGGTAACTCGACATTGACCCTCCTTCTCGCCCGGTTGTTACCTTATTATCGACCCCCTTATTACCTCCGTTGTTATCTTCTACGCCGCCATATTCCATTCTCTTTGTCTTTCTCGCCCGTTTAGTAGCTGCACTAATTCGCCTAGCAAAAGCCTCAACCTCCGGTATGAATGGTGCCAATTCTCCTTGCTTCGAGCGAGTATTCATGCACTACCGAACCAACTAAGAAAAGCAAGTCAAACACAGAGAAGTAAAATTAAACAACAAAATAAAAAGAAAGAAAAATGTCTAAATTAAAAATAATTCTATTTATCGCAATATTAGTACTAAAAATTTAATTAGTCTCGGCAACGGCGCCAAAAACTTGTTCGCCTTATTTTTTTGCTTCACCGCAAAGTGTACGGTGCGAGTTTATAGAATAGGGTTAGCAAGGTCGAATCCACATGGACTAATAAATTAATGTACTAATTCATTGGATTATAATTGCCTTATTTTTATCTAGACTATCGAATTTGAGATAGATTGATTTTATTAAAACTAAAGCGTAAAATTATCCGAATAACAAAGCAAAAAGTGGATTAAAAGATCAAGTATGAATGAATGGATTCTGGGTTGTGGTTTCGATTAATATCCCCTTTTATTATCGATTTATCAAACCAATGTTAAACGTATACTTCTCTATGGACCAATCACAAAAGCAATTTACCCTCTCTCTCGAGATGCATGTAAAAACGTTGATTGGGATATATATGCTAGCATCTCTACTCAACATAAGATATCAAACTCCCAAAATATCAAAAGATTAAAAGGACTCACGAATATTTTCGGACTTCTCAATCATGCAAGCTATTCATGTCAAGTACTCATAGATCTAATATTGAAACTCATTTGTTCGAATTATGAATCAATATATCAAAACAAGTTAAACCAATAGCTTTTTGATAAAACAAGAATTAAAGCAAAGTACTTGAATATAGTTGGAAAACATTAACTTTGATTGCAATGAATCATCAAACAAAAGTATCCATTAACCTACTCCCAAACCCAGGGAATCACAAAGTGTTTAGCCGGACATAGAAAAGAAATAATTCATAGACAAATTATTAAAGTTCATGTCTAAACTAATTGAAAATAATGATACTATGGAATTAGTGAACTCGGGGATGATGAAGATCTCTCGATCTATCTTCAATCCTCGAAGGTGTGGTTGCGATCTTGATTGATCTCTCCAATTTACGGTGGGAAATTGCTCTTTACTCGGTTTCTAGGGCAAAAATTAGCGTGTCCCCCTGTTTGTGGCCGCCCGTGTCTATTTGTACTTTGTTTGGGTCGAAACCTAGTTGAAAACGAGTCAAACTCTATTTTTTCCCTTGAGAGGAGCACGGCCGTCTTTGTATGGCACGACCAGCCCGTGTTGGGTGCCGCATGGATTGTTCGGCTCCGAGAATGGAGCACGGGCCGTGTTGTATGGCACAGTGTAGGTCCCAAGGGGTGTCGATGAACGTTTAGAAGGGGGTTGAATAAACCTTACCAACTTTTCGATTTTAGTCATTTTAAAATATTACGAGTTTAATACACAGCTAAGTCCTTGAGGGACATCTAAGTTAGTTAATCAGCAGAGTTAGCCACTCAGCAGACTCGATTGAGCTGTTGATAGAATAACTCAGCTGTTTAGTGTAAACCTTTATTTGGTTGTGATGAGATTTTCAGCGGAAGACTTAACACCCTTGAATTTGGTTTAAGTTTGTTTTAACACTTGGTTTTAGCACTTTGTTAATTATCGAGTTGGATAGAAAATTATCAGCAGATGTAAAATGATATGCGAGTAAATAAAAATCTTTGAAATGTAAATGACACAATAATTTTTATAGAGGTTCGAATATGGGGTAATTCTTCTACTCCTCTCTTCTCCAACTCCTGGAGGAATCCACTAAGTATTGATCAGAGTACAAAGTGGTTATTAGTCCATATACAAGTCTTGATCACACAACCGACTTGCTCCTTTGGGACTCGGTCCGGAGATGCCTTGGTCACACGGTGGCTTCTCGTCCGACTCGGCCTTCTTCACAGGTAATTTTCGCCTTGTTACTTGACTTACTTGCTCAAGCTTCTTGGATTTGATCACGAAGTCCTCCAATAACTTGATCTTGGTTCAACCTTGAACCTTTCTAAAATCCTCCTTGGAATGTAGACCCCTTTTGATTCTTCAAAAGTTTCTCCTCAACAGAGTTTGAAGTTGTCTTTCCTTCAGCTTAGTGTTGGATCGATTTCCTTCAAGTTTTAGGCTTGAGGATTTGCTTGAATAACTTGAGAATATATTGTAGCTTACGGTTTGAATAATTGTTTGATTGTTCGTGGTTCAGGTCTGCAAGGTAACCTTTTCTCAATGTGATTCCTCAGTCTTTTATAGTGAACTTTCAAAAATTTGCCCGTTAAAGAGATAGGCTGATTTTTAAAAGTCACTTGTGTTCGTTGACTTTTCTTTTCTTGGTCTTCAATCTTGATATGTAGACCTTTCCTCGCATTAAATGAATGTCCAGCGTTTCAGGTTCTGACACGAGGTGCAGTGCTTCCCATTGGTTTATTCCTTTTGCACGTTTCTGGGACTAAGCACTTTAAGACATGGCAGCATGGAAGTATTACTTGTTTAGGTAATATTCTTGACATTTGTGCAAATGTGATTCTTTTTAGTTAACTCCACTTTGCAGCTGCCTTTTCCCCAGGTGACTTGAGTCTGCTCCAATGATTGGAAGACTCATCTGTCACTTCAACTTGACTTGGCTTGGCTTATTTGGTTAACTTGATTGACTCTTCATACAGCTGTATCACAACTGATACTCCTTCAGTCGAGTCCTTGAGATCTCTTCCTTGCCACACTCAGCTGCTTCACAGCGGAGTCTTCATCCTAGTCTTCTTGTATATTTAGGCATAGCTGACTTGACTCAGCTTGTACAACCCTATCTATTACAATGCAAATTACAAGGAAAATGGGGTGCCAACTTTCTAGTCTAAGTTTTATATGGCATTCATCAGAATCTAAACAATAAATTTCCCAACAATTTCCCCCTTTTTGATGATGCCAAAACTTAAAACATACAAACAAAATGTAAGCATCAAAGACACATACGAGAAAATGCGATGTGAGAGAATGTATGCGTAGAATCAATCTTTTTATTGATCATAACATTCTTATCATTTACATTTGTTTTACAATGTGTATCAGAGCAAACATAGCATTCTATATCAACGCAAAAGTATAGAAATTACAGATTTCTTATTCAACGTACAGAAGACTTACATATATATGCATTTACAATAGTAAAATACATGAAGGTGTGGACATCAACACTTCATCGCCTTCGTTGCCTCTTTCTTTCTTCTTCAGCTCTGTCGTCCTCTGCTCTCTTTCTCTTCTTTTCATCTTCAGCTGCTTTTTCTTCTCGTAAGCTCTCTTCACAGCTTCATCTTTCCTTTTCCTTTCTTGTCTTTCTTGCCATAGCTGAGTTTGTCTTTTATTCTCTTCTTCGATTCTTTTCGCATATTCAGCATTCTTCCAAGCCACTTTCCGATTGGCTACTTCATCATACCCAACCCAGTATATCCTTCCCTTCTTGCCTGGATCTACGTATTCAATATTTTTAGGTAGAGGTCTAGGTATAAAGCCTCTACCTCCGCCACTTCTTCCTCTTCCTCTGGGCGTGTATTGTACTGGAGTCTTCTTCTTACCAGCAGAGTGATCGCTAGTAGTCTCACATTTGTCGCCTTCTTCGCACGACTTCGGACCTTTTTCCCAAGATAAGTCCTTGGGCTATGGACATATCCTTGAAGTATCCCTCGGACTCGAGCATTTTAAACTCTTCAACGGATCTTGGCTTGTTTCCATCATCTGGAATGGCATCGGTGTCTTTTCCTGCCAGAATGCCTCCAAATTGTTTTAACATCTCTTCAACACGGGCATCCGTTCTTTTGTCGAAATCCTCCATCTCTGCTTCTACAATCTTTTTCTTATGAGACATGGGCACAACAGAGTGATAGAGCGGCGAGTTACGGGAAGTTTCTTTGATGATGTCGGTGTGACATGACCTTTGCCGAGGGGTTTCGGCAAGCATTAAGGTCATATCTTTTACCTTTCCCCTTCATGACTTTTCCCTTCTCCTTTCTCTTCTCAACAATCAGATCTTTCTTCTCTATGACAATCTGTTTCCTTTTCCTTCTCGCCAACCGTCCCCTTCAAGATCTTTCTCGTATTCCTCTTCCCCTTTTTGGCATCATCAAATGAGAGAGGAACCCCCGAAACATACCGGCAAGCATGAAGTCCGATATCTTGATAGTGAATTTTGCTTGAGTCTGCGCAGTGTATCTTTGTTCGGAATTCGAGCGGGTGGCTTTGGACTCGGCTGCCACAGTTTCATTTCAGCCATAAGAAGGCTGAATTTGGTATTCATGTTTTCCTCGACACGCGAGAAGTTCTTTGCGATGAAATTCATGCAAAGCAATTTCATTTGATTGTATGGGAGGCATGCAATCTCTCCATATATAGGTCTCCGCATCCTCGCTTCATATCGGCATTGTCGGCACTCCATACTAGCATTCATTGTATAGTTCCTTAAAGTAGCGAACTTGATCGAGGACGTATGACACTCTTTCTTCGCCGAGACCATTCCTTATCCTCGACCACCATTGCTCTCAAGTGTCTGTTTGTGAGAGTGGCATCTCTGTCCGGGCGCATGTCGAGAGAGGCTTGGTGCCGTTCAATCTTCTCAATCTCTTCGCTGCATTTTCTTGAAGATTTCACGCATCTCGATGGTCGACTTGAGTCAGTCACCGCCGACCACTGCATCGAAATTGAAATAAATCGCACAATCGAATCGGTAGGGATTATAGCGTCTTCTTGGATGGTGTAGAGCCTCTGTTCTCGTGCAGTTTCTTCTTCAAGCACTGGCAATTCTTGAGAGAAAAGAAACACTTCTTCATATGCATCGTCTCGCACTTGAGTTATTGTGCTTTTGGTGGTCACTGTTGCAGATTTGGTAGCCTGCGTAGTTGACTGTGATTCAACTGGGGCTTTTGAGGGTAGTGACCCAGCTCGCTGAGCCTCAGCTATCTTAACAGCTTCTCCGGTCTCAGCTGATTTATCCTGTTGAGTTTTCTATTCCTCGGCCATATCAGTAGCATTATCGAAAGATGATGAGACTTGAGGGGTTGGCTCATCATCAAAATTGAACGTTTGTCGAGCAGCTTTGAAGTCTGGATTACTCGTACTTGGAAGAACATCCTTAGCTGAATCCTCTTTAGCAGGGGTTGATACAGCTTCATCTGTGGACCCCAGGAATGTTGTATCAGGATCATCCTGGGAGTCATGAAGCGCGATTTCCTCCTCTCGAATCATCAATTATGTTATGAGGAATGCTCTCATCTCCTTGGTTTTTACCGGGAAGTCTCAACCTCCCTTAGGCCTTCATTACCTCCTGCAGTCTCAGCTCAATCGGCAATGGTCTTGTACAATCCCTTCGACATACGCGCTGTGTTTTTGGTCTTCAGGAGTCAGATGGCATCCACAGGAGTCTCAACACCGTGGATTGCACTTTCGAGTGCCCAAAGTGTTAACTCCTGGTCGATCCATCTCGTGCCTCGACCGCATCGCAGCGTCCTCGACCGCAAAGCGGTTGGCACTTGGTGAGACAGATTTATCTGTCTGAAGCCGTTAGTGACAACTTTGTTGTTCCTTCTCCACTTCACCTCTTTTCTTCATGGTGGAGTCATCTCGCAAAGATCCTCCGACCAACCGAGTGACTTATGTTGGGGTCACTATGCTCCGGACTCCGGCTTTGTCAAATAAGTGTTCGCCCATGGGGGCTGGTGGTAAGACACCTTCAACAGGGGTTGGCTCAACTTGGGTGCCCAAGTTCCCAGTGTCATCGCCAATTCCCTTAGACCCGTCCTCTGAGTGAACTGGGGAAGTGGTTGCAGCAATAAAAGTGGCAATCTGCTGCACCACTCCCAACGGATCAATTTCCGGCTGTGATTTGGAAGACTCTCCTGGTCCTTCCATCAGCTCTTTCTCATGCATCAATGTGGATTCCCGCATGGCTTGCTGCATGTCCAACTTTTCTTGTGCAGCAATAGGGTCCATGTCCTCATCACTGTCTGAGAGCATGTCAATGTGAGGATGAGTGTGATCGCTTGTTCCAGTGAGAGGACATATGCTGGCTTTCTCACGAGCCTCTGCTTCCTCAGCTGCTCTAGCCTTTTCTTGTTCCTTGCGAATTTGCAACATATTAATACAGTTATCCTCATCCAGGGCTTGTAGCACTGTATCAACTTCAAGAAATCTGAAAAGTTCCTCTTCCTCATCAATAAACTCTGGGTGTTCAAACTGCACCCTAGAGTGACTCAACTTCCACTACCTCCACTCTCGCAGACGGTTCTGGATATCTGGGTACAAGGGAGAGCACATAAATATTTCATCATCATCATTATCCTCTTGTTGCCCTTCCTTTTCAGCAATGGAGGGTAGGAAATTCTGTTGCTCTTCACCTTCAGTAGCATTGGGGACCGGTGGAGACACAATCCTGTCAACAGGGGATTCTGCTGTCTCCGTTGCTTCTTGTTCCTCAGCTGTTCTATCCACAGCTGGGTCTTCAATTTGCCTCTGCTGATCGGCCTCAACAGACTTAGCTATTTCATCAATAATTTCTGGAGACTTTTTCCAGCTGAGTGGCAAACTCAGCTGTCTTCTCAAGATCTGAGAGCTTGGGGATTCTTCTTCTTCTTTTTGTCCTTACCAGAGGAAGCTCTCTCGAAGTCCTTGGTGGCGGGGCTGTGCATCTTTCTTTGACTGAGGAGCTACCTTTCTTGGCTTGGCAGTCCTCTTCTTTTTGATGGTTGGAGAAGGTATTTGAGGTTCCTTCTCTGCCTCGGCTGCAGGGGCAGGAGACACGGCTGCAGGGGCAGGTGACTCGGCTGTAGGGGCAGGTGCGTCTTTTTTCTTCGCTGCAGGGGCAACTATCTTCTTTGCAGCTGCATGGGCAGATTTCTTCTTGGGAGGGGAAGTAACAACTGTTTCTCCAAGATCAGCTGATTCCCCCTCGCTGGTATCCACCCTCTTGGCATATACTCTCTTCTAAGCTCCTGAAAGGTTTGACCGGAACATCTTCTTGTTGACATGGAACGACTTTCCATGTCGGAGTGGAACACCCTTCACCTTCATCAAATGGCCGATTACAAGGCCATAGCCCAGAGATCCTCCAAATGACCCATCATCCTTAAAGGACTTATTTGCAATATTTTGGCAGAGTCTGCTGTAGACGAATTCTGCCCAGTTGATCTTCTTCTCCTCCATGATCGTAGCCATGACGATCAGCTTGGTTTTGGACAACTGATTGAAGCTTCCAAACTTCATGTTACACATTTGGTGATGATATCTAACGGTTTGTGATAATCATCCTTCAGCAGATTCTTGTCGGCTTTGTAGACAACTTTTGCAGCACACTCGGGTTTGGCCACTTCCTTCATATATCTCCGGCATGCCCTCCGACAACAACAAACAGTGCTCCACAAGGTCCTTTGTAGTGATTAGAATGTCCTTGCGGTGGACAAAGGATTTAATCCCTTCGTCCTGCACTTCAGCATTTACGTAGAACTGGGCGACCACCTCTACGCACGTCATATGATATTCCAATGTGAGAAAGGGTTTGGCCGGATTTCTTGATCTTATCCGCAATCTTCTTCACAAGGGTTTCATCGGAACCCTATTTTATCATCCCTTCAAAATCCACAGTTGAACCGGTGTGGATTTGCTCGCGAGCTTAGTAAAATCATGTCTTTGGTGCCATTTCTAGAAGATTTTACCGATTAAATCTTGATAAACTTTCTTTGAGAACGGTAGGGTTTCGAGAGAGAAAGGAGACTTGCTTTCTTAGTTTTGAAGATGAACAGTTTTCAATGTGAGAGAGAAAACTGAAAGAATGAGTATATATGGGTTATGAAAGGACGTGTTTTTGGTTTTTCAATTTTGATTGAGATCAACAGCTCAGATTTAGCACGTCTCATTTGCATTTAATTGCTCGCATTTAATGCGACAACATTTATATCCAATCATATGCTTGTTGTGCAGCTTTTGACTGTACCCATCATAATTACACTGACGTCATCTTTAAAAACATTCCTGCTCATTAAAAATGACTGCGTTTTTGTCACTTAGCTCATAAATGACTCAGCTCACTGCACAAATGACTCAACTCTTCTTCTCTCCTTTCGTATGGTGACTCAGCTGTCATCTAACTCGATACAACTGACTTTCCGATACGGCTGATTCACTTGGCTTATTTATGAAATTTGTTCAATCTCCAGCTTTTCATGTTCTATCTCTTCTCATTGAATCTTCTGAGTGTCAGCTCATCTCAATTAACCCTAGCTCATGCTTAAGCTCTTCAAATCTTGATTCACATAAGGGCTTTGTGAATATGTCAGCTAACTGTTTATCAGTTGAGATGTATTCCAAGGTGATGTCTTTCTTTTCAATGTGCTTTGTTCTTGAATGCAACACAGGATTCTGAGTGATTGCAATAGCACTTGTGTTATCAAACATAATTGGAATCTCTTTTTCTTCAATTTCATAATCTCTCACTCTTTGTCTTATCCACAAGACTTGGGGCAACAGCCTACCCACATCTATGTACTGCTTCAATTTGTGGATGTGGCTATTAAGTTTTGCTTCTTGCTAAACTAGGAAACCAATCTGTTTCCAAGCATTTGACATGTACCTGAAGTACTCTTCCTGTCAACTCTACATCCAGCATAGTCAGAGTCTGAGTAACCAATTACTTTTAATCCACCTTCCTTTGGATACCATAAGCCAACTTCTTGGATCCCTTCAAATATCTTAGGATTCTCTTAGCTGCAGATTATGTGACTTTCATTTGGAGCGATTGGAATCTTGCATATACTTCTACTTTGCAAAGGTGATGTGTTAAGTTGGTATTTTCACCAACTTATTTGATATTTTAGAGTAGAATTTGGTTTTTGGGTGTTTTTAGAGTCGTTAGAGTCTTATTTATTTCAATTAGAGTCGATATAGAGTCAATACTGATTTGGTAGCCGAGAGATGAAGAAAACGGTGAAAAAGGGCTTGAAGAAAGAAGAAATCGCGTATAAAGAAGGAAAAATCGCATTTTGGCCAGGACGAGCGCCCGCGACAGAGCAAGATGGACGGACGGAGCGTGTAGGAAGCTGCGCGCCGGGCGGATTGTGCATGCGTGACGTTAGCGGGGCCAGCGCCCGTGCGATACTTGGCGATGGAGTTGGCGGGCGCGCAGCCGCCATGCGCGGTGCCGCAGCGCCGTGCGATAACTCGGGCGAGATTGATGGCGCCGCCCTTTTATGTGTGTAGCGCAGCGCCTTGCGCCGGGGCGGAAAATCCTATGTTCACCTACCCCCTTCTTGGACTTTTGTGTACTATAAATACCATCATTGGGGCTTGAAATTAGGGTATCTTGGAACCCTTGGGAAGGCAATAAAAACAGCTACAAGACAAGGAAGAAGAATTTGAGCATTTTGAGAAGAATTTGGAGAAGAAGATTGGAGGCTTCTATCATCTAGAAACAGAGAAGATCCCTCAACTCTTGTTCTTATTTTGTTGCTTTCTTCATATCTTGTGAGATGTATTGTTGTATTTTCATGGATTCATTTTCTTTAATCATGAGCTAAACACTATAATTCTAGAGGATTGATGTAATTTATGTTTGAACTTATGTTTTGAGATTGTGGTTTGTCAATCTAGATCTATCAATTTATTTGTGCTATTTGGATCTATTGCTTCTAAATTACTTGATCAATAATTTAGATTGTTTGGTGTATTTGATTTGACACTTGAGAGAGGTAATTGAATACATGACCTTGGAATAGCATAACCTAGGATTTCATAGAATTGAGAGATTTATGAATCCTTTGAAGTCATTTATCAAGATTCATAGCTTTTATTGAGATTTTAATTGGTGATTTTTATAGAGATATTGATTTCCCAATTGAATCTAAAATCATTTAGCACTTGAGAGAGGGAATGATTATTGTAGAAATCTTGACTTATAAATTGATAATTGATGATTGATAAACCATATTGATAACATAAGGGATAACTAGATTCATCATACCTCTAGAATTCATTTAATCATTTGGATAAACTCATTGATATTTTCATATTCTTGATTTATTTTTAGTATAATCAACTCCATCATATATTGAATTTCTAAATAAAGTTAGACTACTATATTATAGTACTAAAGCAATAATTCGATAATTATTCCCTGTGGATTCGACAACCTTACTTCTCTATATTAAAACTTGACACCGGGAATAATTCATCTTATTTGCGCTAATATTATTACTTAGTAGTTTTACTTTAATTTAGATTGGTTTCTTTTTGTTACAATAGGGTCATTGTCATTTTTGTGTTTTCTTGTTGATGCGAAAAAATAAAAGTGCTAATTTAATCTTATTTGATCCGAGAAATTGAAAGAACGCTTCGAAAGATTAGAGCCGCACGAAGAATCGAATTCACAAAAATGGCGGGAATCGGTGATGATGAAGACCGATGATACCTATTGTTGCACCGGAGGAAAGGGCCATTCGGGACTATTTTCGACCAACCACAAATCAAAACTATTCGGGCATTGTTCGCCAACCTATCAATGCGAACAATTTTGAATTGAAGCGGCCTTAATAAACATGGTGCAACAAAATCAGTTTGGGGGAAGTCGTAGATGACCCGAACGCTCATTTGGCTATTTTTCTTGAGATATGTGACACTATCAAAATGAATGGGGTTCCCGATGAAGCTATTCGGTTGAGGTTATTTCCGTTTTCACTTCGTGATAAAGCTAGACAAAGTGGCTTCAAACCTTTCCACTGGAAGTATCACTAGTTGGAATGATCTCCTTTGAAAAATTCATGGCAAAATTCTTTCCACCTAGTAAGACACTTCAATTGAAAAGTGAGATTGCTCAATTTCATCAACTCGACTTTGAGCCACTCTACGAAGCTTGGGAGCGATTCAAAGAATTATTGAGGAGGTGTCCACAACACGGGTATGCAGATTGGCAAAAGGTTCAATATTTCTACAATGGTATGAATGGGCATTCAAGAACTATTATAGATCTTTGCAGCGGGAGGTACATTGATGGCTAAAACTCCAAGTGAAGCCATGCTTTTACTCAAGAAATGGCTGCCAATAGTTATCAATGGCCGTCTGAAAGATCTACGCCAAGAAAAGTTGCCGGTGTTCTTGAACTTGTACTATGTCCGCATTGGCCTCTCAAATTTCCGCCTTGTCAAAGCAAATTGCTACACTAAGTTCCAGGTGGGAAACAACAATCGGAGGCAGTCATGGAGATAAGTCAAGAAATTGTGAATCCCGATACGGAACAAGCGAATTATGTGAATAATCGGGTTTCAACAATAGAGGGAATCAATTGCCAACACATTATCATCCAGGGACTTCGTAATCATGAAAACTTCTCGTATAGCAATACGAGAAATGTGTTGCAACCACCTCCGGGATATCAGAATCAAGCAAGTACGAGTACACACGTGGGAGAACAAAAGCCATCTTTGGAGGAATTACTTAGTTCATTCCTTGTAGAATCAAGAGCAAGGATGAACAAGGCCGATTCTAACATAGAAAATCTGGGTTCAAGGGTTACAACAATTGAAAGTCATCTCAAATCTTTGGGGACACATGTGGGTCAATTGGCCACGGCTATTAATTCACAACAGAAAGTTGATACGTTTCCAAGTAACACCGAGGTGAACCCCGGGAACATTGCAAGGCCATTAAGTTGAGAAGTGGGACGGAGTATGATGAACCAAAGATGCTGCTCATGCCACCAAAGAACAGAAGCAAGCTCTGAAACACTCCAAAATGAAGAAGGCATTGATAAGCAATCAGAAAAGGCAAAAATTGAGGTAAAACCAATTTCCAATTCTGATAATGTGTTACCAAATGCTCTTCCTTTTCCACAGAGATTTCAGAAGAAAAAGTTGGACGCTCAATTTTCCAAATTTTTGGAAATATTCAAGAAAATTCACATCAACATCCCTTTTGCCGATGCACTTGAGCAAATGCCAAACTATGCAAAATTCATGAAGGATGTGATGTCGAGAAAGAGAAGGTTAGAAGCATATGAGACGGTCAATCTCACGGAAGAGTGTAGCGCCATTTTGCAAAGAAAGCTACCACAAAAATTAAGAGATCAGGGAGTTTCACTATCCCTTGCACTATTGGTGATTCTTATTTTAACAAAGCTCTTTGTGATTTAGGTGCTAGCATTAATCTTATGCCGTTATCTTTTTGTGAAACTTGGCCTTGGAGAAATAACGCCATCCACCATCACATTGCAATTAGCCGATAGATCACTCACCTACCCAAGAGGAGTGATTGAAGATGTGTTGATCAAAGTGGATAAATTCATATTTCCGGCGGACTTTGTGGTGTTGGATATGGAGGAAGATCATGAAATGCCATTGATTCTTGGGAGACCTTTTCTAGCAACGGGACGAGCTTTAATTGACGTGCAACGAGGAGAGTTAACATTACGGGTAAATGATGATGAGGTACTATTTAACATTTATAAAGCAATGAAATTTCAAGAGGAACCTCACACATGTCATTTTATTGATAAAATCGAACAATGTGATCAAACGGAAGTTATAAAACAAGATTTAAAAGATCCGTTAGAACATTGTTTGATTAATTCAATAATGAAATGTGATGAGGAAGATAGATGATATTGATTTGCTTGAGTTTATTCTTTCCTTGAGGCTAAAGAAATTGTAAAAGAAAAACAAAAGGAAGCATTAGAAAATGCCAATATTGAAAATATTCAAAGGTACTTTAGAACTAAAGGAACTTTAGGAACATCTTCAATATGCATTTTTGGGAAAAGATAAAACTTACCCGGTGATTGTTTCGCTTCATTATCTTCATCCGAATTGGATAAGTTGTTGCGTGTGCTTCGTGAACATAAGTCGGCCTTTAGGTTGGTATATTTCGATTTGAAAGGTATAAGTCCTTCCATTGTAATGCACAAAATTTTAATGGAAGAATCTTATAAACCATCTATTGAACACCAAAGACGACTTAATCCCGCAATGAAAGAAGTCGTGAGAAATGAGGTTTTAAAGTGGCTAAAGGCGGGTATAATTTATGCCATTTCGAGATAGTTCATGGGTGAGTCAGTGCAGGTTGTCCCTAAAAAGGAGGTATGACGGTTGTGAAAAATGATAACAATGAATTAATTTCTACACGAATCATCACAGGATGGCGAGTATGTATTGACTATAGAAAATTAAATAAAGCTACTCGTAGGATCATTTTCCCTCCCCTTTATTGATCAAATGTTGGACCGGGTTGGCGGTGTTACGAATATTATTGTTTTCTTGATGGCTATTCGGATACAATCAAATCGCCATTGCCCCGAAGATCAAGAAAAGACTACTTTTACATGTCCATATGGTACTTTTGCATTTCGCAGATGCCATTTGGATTATGTAATGCACCGCTACTTTTCGAGGTGTATGATGGCGATCTTTCATGGTATGGTTGAGGAAATCATGGAAATTTTTATGGACGATTTTTCTGTTTTTGGTACTTCTTTTGACCATTGTTTGCATAACTTATCTATGGTTTTGCAACGTTGTGAGGAAACTAATCTTGTGCTCAATTGGGAAAAATGTCACTTTATGGTCAAAGAAGGGATTGTGCTTGGACATCGTATTTCTTGTACATGTTTGGAAGTTGACAGGGCGAAGGTTGTGGCTATTGAAAAGCTACCCCCACCTTCAAATGTGAAAGGCATAAGAAGCTTTTTAGGGCATGCATGATTTTATAGGAGATTCATAAAAGATTTTTCAAAAATTGTTAAACCACTTTGTAATCTCCTTGAAAAAGATGCTATCTTTTGCTTTGATGAGTTGTGTTTGCAGGCATTTGAACAGATAAAAAAGGCACTCATTTCAGCTCCGATTATGATAGTGCCGGATTGGACTCAACCATTTGAGCTCATGTGTGATGCAAGTGATTATGCAGTGGGTGCCGTTCTCGGTCAAAGGCGAGACAATTTTTAAAGCTATTTACTACGCAAGTAGGACCATGGACAACGCCCAACAAAACTACACCACCACGTAAAAGAGATGTTGGCGGTAGTTTTTGCATTTGATAAATTCGAGCATACTTGGTGGGTACAAAGGTGATTGTTTACACGGATCATGCGGCAATCCGATATCTTTTCTCCAAAAAGGATGCAAAATCTCGATTAATTCGATGGATTTTGCTCTTGCAAGAATTTGATATTGAGATTCGAGATAAAAAGGAAGCGAGAATGGGGTTGCCGATCATCTATCCCGCCTTGAGCAACCTTACGAGGTGATTGAGAGTCCAATAAAAGAATCATTTCTGATGAACAAATTATGCGTGCCGAGATATCATTACCTTGGTACGCAGATTTTGTTAATTACCTCGCGGGAGGAGTTTTGCCACGGACATGACTTCACACCAAAAGAAAAATTCTTACATGATGTCAAGTCTTATTTGTGGGATGATCCAATTCTTGTTCAAGAGATGCGCAGATTCTATCATTCGCCGTTGTGTTCCTAAGGAAGAAATTGGAGAGATTATTCAACATTGTCATTCATCATCTTATGGGGACATTTCGCCAACCCGAACCGCATTTGCAAAGGTACTAATCTGGTTTTTATTGGCCAACATTATTCAAGGATTGTTATGCCTTTGTGAAAACTTGTGATCGATGCCAAAGGGTTGGTAATATTTCACGGCGTCGTGAGCTTCCTTTGACAAACATAATGGAGGTGGAATTGTTTGATGTATGGGGTATTGACTTTATGGGACCATTTCCGCGTCCTTTGGAAATTTGTACATTTTGCTTGCGGTTGATTATGTCTCCAAGTGGGTTGAGGCGATTGCTACACCAACGAATGATGCTAAGGTAGTACTCAAATTCTTGCACAAGCATATTTTTAATCGGTTCGGTACTCCTCGAGCTATTGTAAGTGATGAAGGTACGCATTTTTGTAATAAATTATTTAACAACCTTCTTGCTAAATTTGGTGTGCGTCATAAGATTGCGCTTGGTTACCATCCTCAATCTAATGGTCAAGCCGAAATTTCCAATCGTGAAGTGAAACAAATTCTTGAAAAAACAGTGAGTTTTAATCGAAAGGATTGGGCACAAAAGCTCGATGATGCTTTGTGGGCTTATCGCACGGCTTATAAAACACCCCGTTGGTATGTCACCGTATCGATTGGTGTTTGGTAAAGCGTGTCATTTGCGGTTGAACTTGAGCATCGAGCTTATTGGGCAATTAAGAAATTGAATTTAACTTGAAAGAGGGTGAAAACCGATTACTTTCAATTAAACGAAATGGAAGAATTTCGTCAAGAATCATATAAAAATGCCAAAATGTATAAAGAAAAACGAAAAATGGCATGATCAAATGATTTTGCGGCGTGAATTCTTACCCGCCAACAAGTGTTATTGTTCAACTCTCGATTGAAACTCTTTCCGGGTAAACTCAAATCACGATGGTCAGGATCGTTTGTGGTTGAACGTGTGTTTCCATATGGTGCCGTCGAGTTAGAGAGGAGCGATGGGAATTCGTTCCAAGTAAACGGACAAAGAATGAAACATTATTTTGGGAACGAAGCAAGGAAGGTTTTAAATCTTCCACTTGGTGATGAAATTTCTTGAGTCCGAATAGTTGAGTCCGGCTAACGACTATAAATTTAGCGCTTCTTGGGAGGCAACCAAGCGATTTTCGTGTGATCGAATTTTGTGTGATTTTATTTTCTTTTAGTTTGGTGTGTATTTATTTGAATTTTGGTGTGATTTTTGTGTAAAATAATTTGTGTGTGATTTTGATTTTTTTTTGATTAAATTAAAATTTTCAATAAAATATATATATATATATATATATATATATATATATATGAGCGGTATTGCTATTGGCAAATACAAGGCCCCTGGAAGCGCCCGAGACAGCAATCTTGCGAGGTGAGACGGTGTGTGCGGAGCTGCAGCCGCCTGGCCCAAGCCCAGCCATGCAGCCTCTATCGTTCTTCAAGGCGATTAAAGGGTCGGTCAGCCTCATTTTTTTTTACAAACAAAAACACACACACACGCCTATCTTCATCCCTTCTACAAAAATCCCACCTTGTTTTCACTTATACACCATTCAAGTGGGCATTTGAGCAACTTAATCATCATCTTCATCTTCTTCATCAATTGGGTAAGTGAGCTACAATTGTACACCAATTTTCTTCAAATTTTCAAGCTTAGGTTAAAAATGTGGGAATTTTCAATATCATTATAATTTCGAATTTCTTGATAAGTTCTTGATAAATTGTGATGATATATGATTATATTGTGCTTGAATTGATTGGTGTTGAAAAATGGGCATGAATTGAATTTCAAATTGGGTGTTCATCTCTTCTTTGCATATATGCCTACAAGGTGTTTGTTAAAATGCCTCAATGAAAAATATTACACCTAGGCATTTGATTTTTGTCATCATTGTGTACTAAATGTTATTTAATCATGAATTGATGGCAAAGATGCATAATTCTTGAGTTGTTGTAAAATTCTTAACCACTAA
The DNA here is from genome assembly GCA_016081115.2 of Rehmannia glutinosa. Taxonomy (NCBI): domain Eukaryota; kingdom Viridiplantae; phylum Streptophyta; class Magnoliopsida; order Lamiales; family Orobanchaceae; genus Rehmannia; species Rehmannia glutinosa. Next base: position 65,841 of record JABTTQ020000124.1, read on the forward strand.
CTTGTGTTGTGCGTCCTATGTGCTATGTTGCTTGTGTCATTTTTCAGGTGATTTTCAAATCAATTACAATGCCAAGAACAAAGAATGCAAGCAAGGGCAAAAAGGTGGCGAGTACCTCCGAGGAATATGATACTAGTCGTTTCGTAAGCTTAGAGGCACAAAATCTTTTTATGAGAAATTAAGCACAAAGAGCATAACCGCGAACGGGGTTACAACCGGGGCCAAATGATGGTGAACTTGCACAAATGATACATCGAAAGCAATGGGAAAAACTTTGTGCACAACCTAGACCATTCGCACCGAATATAGTCAAAGAGTTTTATGCAAATGCAAAGACCAAAAATGGCTATAACTCAGAGGTTTTCGTACGTGGAGTAAACAAGGTATACACTCATTCGGGAGCGATAAGAGAATATTATGGACTCCTGGGAGGTGGATCACTCACCGTACGTTGAATTTATCTCGCAACCATCGAGTATGGAGGAGATTTGTAATACCTTATGCCGGCCTGGAGGCGTGGTACGTCATATAAAAGTTGTGGGAGGTGCTTTTGCTTTTCCACACACGAGTCTTAGTCGATATGGGCGAGCTTGGTACCACTTCATATGCAACAACTTGATACCAACCAAGCATGTTAGTGATGTAACTAAGGAACGAGCTCATCTTCTATCCGCCATAGTTTCTTGACATACATTCGACCCATCAGTAATTATTGCAAGGTCCCTTCATAACAAAATGCTACAACCCAAAACAGGGGGACTAATCTTACCGAGTTTAATTTGTGGGTTATGTAAAGAGGACGTTGTTACATGGCATAGCTCAAGCCATTGGAAAATCCTAAAGGATCCATAGATTCGGCTACTATTGCTTCTTATGACGTGGGCGGGGCGGTGTGCCTAATCCGAAGGGTGCGGGATATATTCTTCATCCCGAATTTGCTCTACCAGCTATTGAGCCGATACTCATGCCCAACCACGAGAATATTGACGTTCCATCCGGTTCGGCGGCAAGACGTTCTCGTTCTAGGCGCTCACATACAACTCTTGACGCACTAGTTCGCGAAAGTACGAGAATTGAGAAGGGCTTTTGAAGCGGAGCAACGCCACAGAGCGCACGAGAAGAATATGAGAATGAGCACAACCGAGTACTTGCCCGGATATATAGCCGGACACACCCGCAATTCCAGTTCCCAATACCACCACCACGGCCCTATTGCTCATTTTTCACCACACGACTCCGATGAGGAGTCCTAGGTGCTCCGGCTATCGGAAAGTTTTCTCACTCTCCATTGAGGACAATGTTCAATTTAAGTTTGGGGTGTAATCAGATTTGTGTCTTTTGAGTCGTGTCAAAAAAAAAAAATCGAGTTGAGTCGAGTCGGGTAGTTTGTTGAACTATAGAACTACATGACTAAGTAGATTTGTTGATTGTGAGTTGAATCACTAAAGCATGCTTTTAAGTGGTGATCTATATTTTGCTTCATTGATTTCATACTCATGCGTAATTCGTTAACTTATTTGAAATGATTAATGAAGTCGAGTGTTGCTTGTATGATCCCACCGAATTCTAGAACTTGTTTGATCACTAATTGAGGCGAAATCTAGGTGAAATAACATAAGGAAATGATTTAGGCCATCTTTGAATAAAAGCTAGAGCCAAAATGACTACCTTTGTACGATATAATTTCACTAGTGTCCCCTTTTGAGCCTATTAAACCTTTGTTCTTTGGCAACCTATTGTTTTTACCTTGAGCTTACATGTGAAAATCCTAATTACCCATCACTCATACACAAAAAAATGATTGAAGGTTGAGGAGGATGTAATAAGTAAGGTAGATGTTCATTCGCATGAAGTTGCGAGAAAAGAAATAATGAAACCCCACCAGAGTTAAAATATGCAAAAGACCAAGTTTGGGGGTCTCGAAAAAAAAAATGTTGAAAATAGAGGCTCGTAAAGGGAGAATAATTGAAAATTCAACAAAAGTGAAGGTAGCCATTTTGTTTGGCAATTGGTGATTTGAAGAGGTAATTGTGTGTTTGGGTGAATTGAGCCACTTAATCCTAAATTTTCCTACCCGACCCTAAGCCACATTACAAGCTTTGGAAGCCCTATTGATCCATGTGTTATATTAGCCTACATTAGTGGAGATTAGTGGGAATAACAAGCCTATGGAATCCGGTAGTCATTATCTTTTGATACTTAGAAGTGGATCATCTTGATAACGTTTGATTGCGTAAATCAATTTGAATAATGTAAACGGAATTTTCATGAATATTCAACACTTTTGATCACAATGTTAAAATGCATGCTTGATTGATAGTGAAATGAGTTTTAGAAAACTTTTATTGGTTTATGGAGTTTTGTAGTTGCTTGTGTTGTATTGTTTGCCTTTCATTTTGGAGTTATAATTGTTTGAGGACAAACAATAGCTTAAGTTTGGGGGTATTTGTTAAGTTGGTATTTTCACCAACTTATTTGATATTTTAGAGTAGAATTTGGTTTTATTTTGGGTGTTTTTAGAGTCGTTAGAGTCTTATTTATTTCAATTAGAGTCGATGTAGAGTCAATACAGATTTGGTAGCCGAGAGATGAAGAAAACGGTGAAAAAGGGCTTGAAGAAAGAAGAAATCGCGTATAAAGAAGGAAAAATCGCATTTTGGCCAAGGACGGGCGGAGCTGCAGTCACTGCGCTCAGCAAAAAGCGGACGGACGGAGGCGTGGGCGCCGCAGCGCCTTAACGCCGGCTGCGCAGCGCCCGGCGGATTGTGCATGCGTACGTTGGCGAAGCGCGCCAGCAGCGCCATGCGGGAAGCGCAGCGCCCGTGCGATACTTGGCGATGGAGTTGGCGGGCGCCGCAACGCCCATGCGCGGGCGCCACAGCGCCCGTGCGATAACCTGGGACGAGATTGATGGGCGCCGCAGCGCCCATGCGTGGGCGCCGCAGCGCCCGGGGGCGGAAAATCCTATGTTCACCTACCCCCTTCTTGGACTTTTGTGTACTATAAATACCATCCTTGGGGCTTGAAATTAGGGTATCTTGGAACCCTTGGGAAGGCAATAAAAACAGCTACAAGACAAGGAAGAAGAATTTGAGCATTTTGAGAAGAATTTGGAGAAGAAGATTGGAGGCTTCTATCATCTAGAAATAGAGAAGATCCCTCAACTCTTGTTCTTATTTTGTTGCTTTCTTCATATCTTGTAAGATGTATTGTTGTATTTTCATGGATTCATTTTCTTTAATCATGAGCTAAACACTATAATTCTAGAGGATTGATGTAATCTATGTTTGAACTTATGTTTTGAGATTGTGGTTTGTCAATCTAGATCTATCAATTTATTTGTGCTATTTGGATCTATTGCTTCTAAATTACTTGATCAATAATTTGGATTGTTTGGTGTATTTGATTTAACACTTGAGAGAGGTAATTGAATACATGACCTTGGAATAGCATAACCTAGGATTTCATAGAATTGAGAGATTTATGAATCCTTTGAAGTCATTTATCAAGATTCATAGCTTTTATTGAGATTTTAATTGGTGATTTTTATAGAGATATTGATTTCCCAATTGAATCTAAAATCATTTAGCACTTGAGAGAGGGAATGATTATTGTAGAAATCTTGACTTATAAATTGATAATTGATGATTGATAAACCATATTGACAACATAAGGGATAACTAGATTCATCATACCTCTAGAATTCATTTAATCATTGGGATAAACTCATTGATATTTTCATATTCTTGATTTATTTTTAGTATTTTTAGTATAATCAACTCCATCATATATTGAATTTCTAAATAAAGTTAGACTACTATATTATAGTACTTAGCAATAATTCGATAATTATTCCTGCGGATTCGACAACCTTACTTCTCTATATTAAAACTTGACATCAGTAGACTTGTCTGTTAGAAAAATCTCTAACATGATGTCCGGCCCGCTTCTTTGTTAGATAGAAGCGTTGATCCAATAAGTGCTCGTATCTTGTTTGATCCACAGCTTACCATCCGCATCCATGTCCATCTTGATCGATGCATTCATTAGTATTTTTACGAAGACTTCTCTTCCATACCAAATTTCTTCATTAAATTGTCTGGTATACTTTGTTTGACTTATGAAGGTTCCATCCTTCATTTGTTTAACTTGAAGTCCTAGAAAGAATGTCGACTCTCCCATCATGCTCATTTCAATACCTTGCATGAGGTTTGAGAACTTATCACACAACTTTGGATCCAAAAATGATATCATCCACATATATTTGAACAAACAAAGATACTCTCTCCATCTTGAATTCAAGAGTGTTCGTCCACTTTGCCTTTGGTGAATCCATTATTTGTCGAAATTGAGATAATGTATCATACAATGCTCTAGGTGCTTGTTTCAATCCATATAGAGATTTCTTAAGCTTGTACACCTTATCTTCAAGAATCTTTCTGCTCAAAGCCTGGAGGTTGTTCCACATATACTTCTTCTTCCAATGTATCCATTTAAAAATGCACTTTTCACATCCATTTGATATACAATAAAGTTCTTGTGTGCAGCATAGGCAAGAAACATCCTTATTGCTTCTAATCTTGCAACAGGAGTAAATGTTTCATCAAAATCTATTCCTTCTTCTTGGCAATACCCTTTGGCTACCAATCTTGCTTTGTTTCTTACCACAAAACCTTCTTCATTCATCTTGTTTCTGAAAACCCATTTAGTGCCAATAACATTTTGATGGGTTGGTCTCTGCATTAGTTCTCATACTTTGTTCTTTCAAACTGATTTAGCTCTTCTTGCATGGCTTGATCCAATGTGTGTCATCTAATGCTTGGGACACATCTTTTGGCTCTATTTGGGAAATAAAACAAGTGAACATTGCTTCTTGTTGAGCTCGATCGGTTCTTACACCATCTCTTACATCTCCAATAACTAGCTCAGCGGTGGATGGTCTCTCGGCCATCTCACATCAAAGTTGGAGTAAATCAATCGGGTTTAGTTGTCTTGCGGTGAGTTGTCTTGAGAAGCTCTTTCATCCAGTGGCGGAACTAAGGGGGGCAAGTGGGGGCCCTTTGCCCCCAAAATATTTAAAAATTATTTTTGTGACTTGTTATTTATTTTAAAACTATATCTATGCTAGTGAAAAATTGCATTTGCCCCCAAAATTTTGAAGAAAAATTCATTCTATAGGTCTTCAAAATAGGTTTAGCCCCCAACTCCCGAATCTTGCGTCGCCACATCGCTTTCATCATCATTTAGCTGCAGATTTTCCATTGTCTTTGAGACTACGAAATTTCATCTTCATCTTTATTGATTGCTCCAGCTTCAGCTTCAACATAGGGACTCTTCTGCATAGTTGGCTGATTCAGCTTATCAACTAACTCTTCAATGTCTTCTCCATTTACATTAGGTTCATCAAAAACCACATGGATAGACTCTTCTGTGACCATTGTCCTCTTGTTCAACACTCTATACGCTTTGCTTTCAGCTGAGTATCCTAAAAAGATACCTTCATCAGCTTTAGCATCAAAAACCTTTAGATTATCCTTGCCATTGTTGTGGATGAAGCATTTACATCCAAATATTCTAAAATATGCAACATTTGTTTTCTCCTTGTCCAAATTTCATAGGGAGTCTTTGTCAGCCGTCTGTTAATCATGCATCTATTTTGAGTATAACATGCAGTGTTGATGGCTTCAGCCCAAAATCTTTTAGGCAATCCAGCTTCAGCTAACATGATCCTTGCAGCTTACTTGAGAGTTCTGTTTCTTCTCTCTGCTACTCCATTCTGCTGTGGAGTCCTTACTGCAGATAATTCATGAGCAATACCATTTTTAACACAATACTGAGTTATTATCCCATTGACAAACTCAGTTCCTCAATCAGACCTTATCTTTATAATGGTTTGACTCTTCTCATTTTGAACTCTTCTCATCAGATGAGGTAACTTCTACAAAGTTTCCTTGTTTTTGCACATGAAAATTGTCCATGTATATCTTGAATAATCATCCACCACCACTAGGGTGTATTTCTTTCCACTTATGCTGGCTGGCTTAACTGGACCAAATAAGTCCATATGCAACAAATGCAATATTCTTGTTGAAGATGGACTAGACTTCTCTTTGAATGATGATTTGATCTGCTTTCCCATCTAGCATGCATCACATACACTTTCTTTCTTATACACTGAGTCTGGCTATCTTTCCACAAGATGACTCCTTGCAAGCTTGTTAATTGTCTTGAAATTCAGATGACTCAACTTTTTATGCCACAACCAATTTGATTCGGCTGTACTCTTTGCTAGCAGACAAGTGCTTGGTGTGGCAGTCGACCAATCTACCACATACATGTTCTTTTGTCTGGATCCTTGCAACACTACTTTATTTGATTAAGTGTCCTTGATTTGGCACACTCCCATATTAAATCCAACATTATAACCCTTGTCACAGAGTTGGCTGATGCTTAATAAGTTGAAGTTCAGGCCTTCAACGTATGCAACATCTGTGATTTCTAACCCATTTTTCTTGATGGATCCTGTAGGTCCCAAGGGGTGTGAGTAAGGTTTAGAAGGGGGGGTTGAATAAACCTTACGCATTACTTTTCGAATTTAGTCCTTTTAAAATAGTTGAGTTAATTTCTGACTATGTCCTTGATGGACAACTAAGTTAGTTAACCAAATAGAGTTAGCCACTCAACATACTGATCGAGTTGATAGAATAACTCACTGCTTAGTTTAGTCTAATACTTAACTTTGTGATGAAATTTTCATTGGAAGACTTAACACCCTTGAATTTGGTTTAAGTTTGTTTTAACACTTGATTTTAGCACTTTGTTAATTATCGGTTGGATTAGCAAATTATCGTGAGATATAAAATGATATGCGAGAAATTAAATCTTTGAAATGTAAATGAAACAATAATTTTTATAGAGGTTCTAAGATGGGGTAATTCTTCTAATCCTCTCTTCTCCAACTCCTGGAGGAATCCACTAAGTATTGATCGAGTACAAAGTGGTTATCAGTCCAGATACAAGTCTTGATCACACAGTGACTTCATCCTTTGGGACTCGATCGGAGATGCCTTGGTCACACACGGTGGCTTCTCGTCCGACTCGGTTTCTTCACGGGGGTATGCGCTTGCTACTTGACTCACTTGCTCAAGCTTCTTGGATTTGATCACGAAGCCCTCCAAGAACTTTGAGGCTGGTTCGACCTTGAACCTTTCTACAATCATCCTTGGAATGTTGACCCTTTTTGATTCTTCAAAAGTTTCCTCTTCAACAGTTTGAGGTTGTCTTTCCTTCACAGCTTGGTGTTGGATCGATTTCCTTCGAGTTTTAGCCTTGAGGATTTGCTTGAATAACTTGAGAATATTTTTCAGGTTACAGATCGAATAATAGCTTGAATGTTCGTGGTTCAGGTAACCTTCTCTCAAAGTGATTCCTTATCCTTTTATAGTGAACTTTCAAAAATCTGCCCGTTGAAGAGATAGGCTGATTTTCAAAACTCACTTGTGTTTGTTGGCTTGTCTTGTTGTAGTCCTTGATATTGACATTTCCTCGTATTAAACGAGCATTCAGCTTTTCAGAGTCTGACACAAGGTGCAGTGCTTCCCATTGGTTTATTCCTTTTGCACGCTTCTGGGACTGAGCACTTTAAGACATGGCAACTTGGAAGTATTACTTGTTTAGGTAATATTCTTGACTTCTGTGCAACGGATTCTTTTCAGTTAACTCCTCTTTGCAGCTGCCTTTTCCCCAGGTGACTTGAGTATGCTCCAATGATTGAATGACTCATCTATCACTTCAACTTGACTTGGCTTCTTGAGTTGACTTGACTGACACTTCACACAGTTGTATCTTAGCTGATACTCCTTCAGTCGTGTTCTTGACTTCTTCTCCTTGCCATACTCAGCTGTTCCACAACGGAGTCTTTATTTTAGTCTTCAGTTGACTCCTTGTATTTCCAGGCATAGCTGACTTGACTCAGTTCATACAGCCCTATCTACTACAATACAAATTACAAGGAAAATGGGGTGCCAATTTTCTAGTCTAAGTTTTACATGGCATTCATCAAAATCTAATAAATAAATTTTCCAACAATTTTCCCCTTTTTGATGATGCCAAAACTTAAAACATAAAACTGTTGAGATTCCAGTCACGAGGGCTCCGGGCAACACCAAATGCAAGTTATCTCGAGTTCTTGAAGACTATGTAATCGAGTTCTTGAGTTCTTGTATTTGCTTATCATAGATTAGGTGTTTATTTTCCTTGTTTTGAGTCATTTGAGTGGCCAAGTTGATGTTAGAGGCCAAGTATATTGAGTTTAGAGTCATAGTAGTTAATCATGTGTCGAAAGGAATCATTGACGGTCGAACAACAAGAGGATTCCTTCAAAAACGTCCAAGCCGAGTCACGAGGTTTTAAGATGGCGGGGTTTAGTATTTTGGCCATAACGTTCTCTACAAAATTGATATTGAGGTGATTCAAGATCTTTATTAAAAGATAAGATAAATGGCTAAAACGTTCATGACGACCCAGGAGCTAATTCGGACTCTAAGCGATGAAAGAGAGGCCAACACGGCCTGGCCGTGTTGACAAGCACGGCCGTGCCTGCGCAAAGAAATCGATTTTTGGCTCTGAATACGGCGGGGAACACGGCTGGCCGTGTCCCACGACATGGCCGTGTCGGAGGGGCGGATTTTTGAGTTTTGACAAGTTTTTATTTCCTTTTTCAATTTTAAAGTTGTTTCCTAGTTGGTTTAGGGTTTTTTTGAGTCGCCTATATAAGGCAAACACTTGTTTATTTTTCATAACAACTTTGATTCTTGAATATTGAATTGAGATTTTCTCTCCAACCCTTTGGGGTTTTTCCAATAGCTTCAAGATTGTTCATCTTGTTGCGATTTACCGACTCATCAAACGAACTCACACATTCGTTTGTGGCGTCTCATACCGAGGTTCTTGCTTTGCTAAGCAACGGGTCGAGGTTTCCACCATCTTTAACCAAACCATGAAGATCTTGGGTTAACAACGTATTGTTGTTGGGTCGTATGCACGATTGTTCTTTGCGGTTCACATTAGTAATGTCGAGCCATCTAGCAAGGTTAAGTCTATCATTGTTCTTTAATTTTTGCTATTTTCGAATTTCTCATAAACCTTAGTTCTTGAAGGGTACAAAAAAAATCGAATCACAAAAAATAAATCAGCGGGTAAAGAATCTAAACCGCGTGCAAAACAAAAACGAAAATTTGGAAAATTCGAACATTTAAGCCCTAGTCTTCAATTTCATCTTTTACGATCCGTTGATTGGTTTGGTAATTTTCTTGGTGTGTTGAGGCGTACTTTGCGGTATGCGATTGGTTTATAATCGTGACAAGTGCGGTACTTGGGGATTGTGAGTTGAGTGATACACGGCGTATACACGTGAGGTGAGTGATTTAAGCATGACGAAAACCAACAACCATTGGAGAGGCTTGATATGGGGCACTTGCAAGCCTCATGATGAAAATAATGATCAAAACATACGGGAATCCTAGGGAGGCGCAAAAATAGAGGAACTGCTACTAGGGCGCGGAGGCCGAGGAGGTTCGAGTTAGAGGAGTGGGTAGACGAGATTGATGAGTTTGATTCGAGAAAGGGAGCAAAATTATAATCCGAATAGAGGTCGGCGCGAGAGATAGGGGTGATCGGGACGTGAGGATAGCAATTTGAGTAACATCAAAACGCAAATCTCCTCGTTCCAAGGGAAAAGTGATCGGACGCCTATTTGGATTGGGAAAGGAAAATATAGAATGTGTTCGATTGCCAAAATTATTCGAATTGAAAAAGGTAAAATTGGCATCAAGCGAGTTCTCGGATTACACAAGTGTGTGGTGGGATCAACTAATGGTCTCTAGGAGGAGAAACAACGAGCAACCAGTTTCTACATGGGAGGAGATGAGGAGTTTGATGCGGCGTTGTTTTGTTCCAAATCACTATTATAGGAGCGTCTATCAGAGATTACAAAGATTGACTCAGGGGTCGAAGAGTGTAGAGGATTATCAAAAGGAGATGGAGATGCTAATGGCGAGGGCCAATATCAATGAGGATCAGGAGGTGACTATGGCCAGGTTTATTGCGGGTTTGAATACTTCTATAGCGGATGCCGTCGACCTACACCACTGTGTCGATCTCGAGGAGATGGTGCACATGGCGGTGAAAGTTGAGCAACAACTCAAGAGGAGGTGTTTTACACGGCAAAATCCCAACACTAGCACCAATACTTGGGGTTTGAATACTCCTACGATGGATGACTCGCGTTTTTCACAACAACCCAAAGTTGTGGAGAGTAAGACGGACTTGGACAAGGCAAAACCATCAGGTAAATTTGATCCTTCTACTTCACGCACTAGGGACATTGAGTGTTTTAAATGTCATGGGAGGGGTCATAGAGCTAGTGAATGTCCGAATAGAAGAGTGATGGTGATTCGGGCTAATGGTGATGTAGAGTCCGAAAGTAAGGATGACCATGATAATCCAGAATTGGAGGAGGGTCTAGAGGTAGTTAAGCCGGTGAAGGGCGATGTGTTATCACTAGTGTCACGTAGAGTTTTGAATATGCAACCAAAGTTAATTGATCATGAGCAGCGAGAAAATATTTTTCACACTAGATGCTTAGTTAAGGATAAAGTGTGTAGTATGATCATTGATGGAGGTAGTTGTACAAACGTGGCTAGTGCGAAATTGGTGGAGAAGTTAGAGATTCCTACACTTGAACATCTAGAGCCGTATACACTACAATGGTTCAATGATTGTGGTGAGGTACGAGTTAATAATAAAGTGTTAGTATCTTTTCAGATTGAGGGTTATAAGGATGAAATATTATGTGATGTAGTGCCAATGCGGGCTTGTCATATCTTGTTGGGTAGGCCATGGCAGTTTGATAGGCGTGTTGTGCATGATGGATATACTAATTGCTATACTTTTGAGCATGAGCGGAGAGAAAGTTCATACTTTCATCTCTTACACTGCGAGAAAAAGAGTTTGTGAGTCAAAAGAAAAAGAGTGTTCGGCAAGTGAGCGAAAGAAAGGAATAAAAGCCGAGAAAAATGAGAGCTTGAGTGAAAATAAAAATTTGAGTGGGCCAAAAATATGGGGGGGAAAGGCCAATGAGATAAAACAAGAGAGAAAATTTGTGCTTATGATTAAAATGAGAGACATTAGGCGAGAGTTTTTGAATGCTAACATATTTGATAATATTTTGCCTAGTTCTATTGTTTCTCATGTGCGGGGATTTGGGCAACCGGATGAATGTGCATGCGTTTCACATTTGATCCCGGTGGATTGATATTATTGTTCAATCTTTGGGGTCACGAATCCCTTTCTTTCAAGAGGAGGGGAATGATGAGAATCCCGATCCACGAAGGATCGGGCAACACCAAATGCAAGTTATCTCGAGTTCTTGAAGACTATGTAATTGAGTTCTTGAGTTCTTGTATTTGCTTATCATAGATTAGGTGTTTATTTTCCTTGTTTTGAGTCATTTGAGTGGCCAAGTTGATGTTAGAGGCAAAGTATATTGAGTTTAGAGTCATAGTAGTTAATCATGTGTCGAAAGGAATCATTGGCGGTCGAACAACAAGAGGATTCCTTCAAAAACATCGACGCGTCAACAGTTTTTACCTTTGGCGGGGTTTAGTATTTTAGCCATAACGTTCTCTACAAAATTGATAGTGAGGTCATTCAAGATGCTATGGAAAGCTAAGAGAAAGAGCTACAACTTTCATGAAGACCCCAAGAGCTAATTCAGACTCTCACAGGCGAAGCAGAGGACAACACGGCTGGCCGTGTTGACAAGCACGGCCGTGCTCTGCAGCAACTTCGATTTTGGCTCCCGAATACGGCGAGGAACACGGCCTTGCCGTGTCCCACGACATGGCCGTGTCGGAGGGCGGATTTTTGAGTTTTGACAAGATTTTATTTCCTTTTCGATTTTTAAGTTGTTTCTAGTTGGTTTAGGGTTTGTTTTGAGTCGCCTATATAAGACAAACACTTGTTTATTTTTTATAACAACTTTGATTATTGAATATTGAATTGAGATTTTCTCTCCAACCCTTTGGGGTTTTTCCAAGAGCTTCAAGATTGTTCATCTTGTTGCGATTACCGACTCATCAAGCGAACTCACACATTTGTTTGTGGCGTCTACACATACCGAGGTTCTTTCTTTGCTGCAACGGGTCGAGGTTTCCACCATCTTTAACCGAACTAGTGAAGATCTTGGGTTAACAACGTATTGTTGTTGGGTCGTATGCACAGTTGTTGCTGCGGTTCACATCACAAACAAAATGTAAATAGCAAAGATACACATAGACAATGTAGAAACGAGAAGAGAATGTATGCGTGGAATCGATCTTTTTATTGATCATAACATTCTTGTCCTTTACACAACTATTTACAAAGTGTATCGAGCAACATGGTATTCTATATCTAAGCAGAATATAGAAATTACACAACTTTTATTCATCGTCGGAAGACTTACATACATATGTATTTACAATATTAAAGTACATGAAGGGGTGGGCAACAACACTTCATCGCCTTCACGCCTCTTCTTTTTCTTCTTGACTCTGTCGTCCTCGGTCTCTTTCTCTTCTTTTCTTCTTGTGCTTTCTTTTCTCGAAGGCTCTTCTAGAAACGTCTTTTCTCTTTCTTTCTTGTCTTCATTGACTCTCTTCCCCGGTGATCTTGTCTCTTATTTTCTTCTTCAATCCTTTTTACATATTCAAAGATTCTTCCTAGCCACTTCTATGTTGGCTACACGTCATACCCACCCCAATAGATCCCTTCTTTCTTTCATGGATCTATGTATTCGATGTTTTTGGGTAGAGGTCTAGGTCTAAAACCTCTTCCTCCACCTCTTATTCCTCTTCCTCTAGGCGTGTATTGTACTGGGGCCTTCTTCTTTCTAGCAGAGTGACCAGCAGAGTGACTGCTAGTAGTCTGCTGCTTGTCAGCTTCTTCGGACAACTTGAGGCCTTATTCCCAATACAAGTCCCAGGCTTGGGCCATGGACATGCCTTCGAAGTATCCTTGGGATTCGAGCGTTTTGAATTCATCAAGCGATATAGGCTCGTTTCGACGCTCAAAAATAGCATCAGTATCTCTTCCTGTCGGAATGCCTCCGTATTGTTTCAATATGTCCATCGCACGGGCATCCATTTTTCTTTCGACCTCCTTCATCTCTGCTTCTACAATTTTTCTCTTCTTAGACATAGGCACAGCAGAGTGTTGGAGCGGCAGAGTCACTGGAAGTTTGTCGATTATGTGTCATTGTGACAAGTCCTTATTGAGGGGTTCTAGCAACCATTAGAGTCATATCTTTTGAACCTTCCCCCTCAATCGCTTTTCCCTTTTAAATCGTCTTACATTCTTGATTGTTTTCTTCTTCTTCTCACAACATTGCGTCCTTCTCTTTTTTAATGGTGACCACTTTTAACGTCTTTAGGTATTCCTTTTCCCCCTTTTTGGCATCATCAAAGGAGAGAGGAACCCCTCGAAACATATAAAGCAAGCATGAAATCTAGGCGATCGAGTTTTCTTGGATTCAACTGCGGAGTATCTTTGTTCAAAGTCGAGCGGGTGGCTTTTGATTCGCCGCCACTACCTTCATTTCACCATAAGAAGGCTAAACTTTTCATTCATATTCTCCTATACGCGCAGAAGTTCTTTTCGATGAAATTCTCGCAGCAGTTCCATTTCAGTGGTATGAGAGGCATGCATCCTATCAATATTTTCTTGCATCATCGTCTTCATGTCAGCATTATCGGCGCTCCAGACCAGCATTTTATTGTACAATGCCTTAAAGTATCGAACCTGTTCGAGCCACATTGTACTCTGCTGCTGACACCATTCCCTTATCCGTATCATAATCCCTCTTAAATCTGCTGTGAGGGTGGCATCTCTACTATCCAATCGCATATCAAGTGAAGCTTGGTGCCGTTCAATCTTTTCAATCTCACCGAGTATTGTCTTGAATACCTCACATACCTCAGCAGTCACCTCGGTTTTAGCTGGCGGCCAAGCAACATCGAAATCAAAATCTATGGGGACAATGGAGTCGGTGGGAATGATTGGATCTGGTCGAACGTTGAAACGGCGTTGTTCATGGGCTGTTTCTTCTTTAAGGTCGGGCAGCTCAATCTGGAAAGGAAAGGTTTGTTCAAACGCATCATCACGCACATATGGAATTGAGGATTCAACTGTTCGTGCTTGTGATAATTCGGGTTGAGTCGAACTGCTGCCGCACTTTGGGGGCTGCGCAGATGACTCGATCTCGGTGGGCCTTGGTGAAATGATTGGCCAATGAGTTGAGCCTCAATTTGTCTTATGACTTTTTCGGCCTTAGTGGTTTCTGCTAAATGAATTTGCGTGTCCTCAGCTGCACCATCAGTGTCATCGGACAAGGATGAGTCTTGAATGCTAGGCTCATCATCAAAATTGAACTTTTGACGACTAGCCTTGAATTCTGGCTTACTCGTACTTGGTAGAGCGTCCTCAGCTGAGTCTTTATGATGTTCACTTGGAGTAGACTCAGCTTCATCTGCAGATCCCAGGAAAGTTGTATCAGGATCATCCTGGGAGTCATGAAAAGCACTGATCTCCTCTTCTGAGTCAGCAATTATGGTCTGAGGAATGCTCTAATCGCCTTGATTTTTACCTAGGGAAGTCTCAACCTCCCTTAGGCCTTCATTACCTCCTCGTAGTCTCAAGCTGCGGCGGGGCCTTGTACAATCCCTTTGACAGCGCATTTTGTCTTAGGGTCTTCTGCAGTGGCATCCACAGAAGTCTCAACTCCGTAGATTGCACTTTCATTGCCTAGAGTGTTAACTCCTGGGGCAGATCTATCCTGTGCCTCGACTGCATCGGCGGCGTCTCCGCCCTCAGAGCGATTTTGGCACTTGGTGAGAGAGACTCAAATGTCCGAGCCTCTTGATGACAACTTCTTTGTGTTTCTTTTTCTTGTTCCTTCTCCACTTTGCCTCCTAGATTCGGGGTGGAGTCGCCTGCAACATCCTCCGATCTAGCTGCGGTGGATGAAGTTTCCCCGTAGTAGCCGGCACACCGGTGAGTGGCTTGTGATGGGGTCACTCTTCTCCGGACTCTCGGTTGTGTCCTTTGAGTGTTCACCGTAGGGACGGTGGTAAGACACCTTGAAGGGTTGGCTCAACTTGGGTCCCCAAGTTCCCAGTTTCATCGCCAAATCCTTTAGATCCGTCTTCTGAGTGAACTGGGGAAGTGGTTGCAGCAATAACAATGACAATCGCTACACCACTCCCAACGAGATCAATCTCGGTGAGATTTGGAAGACTCTCTGGTTCTTCCATCGCTCTTTCTCATGCAAAGTGTGGATTCCTCATGGCTTCTTTGCATGTCCAACTTTTCTTGTGCAAAGAACGGGTCCAAGTCTTCATCATGTCGAGAGTATGTCGAGATGAGGATGAGTATGGTCGGTGGTTCGGTGAGAGGACAAATCTTTGGCTCTCTCTCACGAGCTTGACTTCCTCGACTAATCTCTCCTTCTCTTTTTCTTGAAGATGCAAGATATCCAGTGATTATCTTCATCAAGTGCCGGACCATTGTGGTCAATCCAGGAAGTTCATCAATTCTTCTTCTTCCTCGATGAATTTAGGGTGTGCGAACAGCTCCTTGATCGACTAAGGTTCCATTTCCTCTATTCTCTCAGACGATTTTGGATGTCTGGATATGGTGGAGAGAGCATGATCACATCATCTTCATCATCTTCTCCTTGTTGCCCTTCCTTTTCAGGAATGGAAGGCAACATACTCTGCTGCTCAACTCCTTCAAGCAAAGATCGGGCAGTGTGGGGAGACAGTCCTGTCGCGGGGGGATTTCTTGTCTCGCGCTTCTTGTTCTCGATTGTTCTATCCACATACTGGGTCTTCAATTTGCCTCTGCTGATCGGCCTCAACAGACTTGCATTTGTTTCATCAATAACTCTCGAGATCGCACTTCTCCGGCCAGTCTCAGAGATCTATTCAGTTGAGTGGTAGACTCATTTGTCTTCTCAACCTCGAACGCCGGTAAGTCTTCTCCTTCTCTTAGTTTTCACGGAGGAATGTCTCGGTTCCACTTCCTCCGGTTCTCGAAGGTAAAGGCCTTTGAGTTGCCTTAGAGGTAGCCGCCTTTCTCGCCTTGGCGATCCTTTTCTTCTTCATTCCGGATAAGGTATTAAGGATCCTTCTCCATCGCTGCGGCTGCGTGGCAAGAGACACGCTACGAGGGGCGGTGTGACTCGGATGTAGGGGTAGGTGCATCTTTCTTCTTTTTTCGCGGGGCAACAATCTTCTTTCAGTGCATGGCGGGGCTTTCTTCTTTGGAGGGAGGAGGCAATTTGTTTCTTCGGGATCGGTGATTCCCCCTCACAGTGTCTGCCCTCTTGGTGTAAGCTCTCTTATGGGCTCCTGAGAGATTTGATCGGAACATCTTCTTGTTGACATGGAATGCCTTTCCATGCCGAGTTGAACACCCTTCACCTCCATCAAGGCCAACTACAAGGCCCCGAGAGATCCTCCAAATGATCCATCCTCTTGAAGGATTTGTTTGCAACATTCTAGCGAGTCTCATGACACAAACTCAGCCAAGTTGACCTTCTTCTCCTCCATGATCGCGGCCATGATGATCACTTGGTTTTGACGGTGATTAAAGCTTCCAACTTTTATATCTACACATTTGGCTACGATATCCAACGACACTTATGATAATCTTCCTTCAATGACTTTTTGTCTGCTTTGTGTAAACATTTGGCCACTTCTTTCCATGTCGCGACCAAATCAACATCTACTTCATATATCTCCGGCATGCCCTCCCGGTAATAAACGAGTGCTCATAAGGTCCTTTGCGATGATTGTTATGTCCTTATCGTGACGAGAGGACTTATTCCCTTCGTCCTACACTTCGGCATTTACGTAGAAATGGGCGACCTCTTCTACATACATCATAGGATATTCCATCGTCGAGAAAGGGTTTCAACCCGGATTTCTCGATCTTATCGGCTATCTTCTTCACTAGGGTTTCATCGGAACCCGCTTCAACATTCCTTCAAAATCCACTGAGTCGATCCGGTGTGGATTTGCTTTGCGAGCTTAAGCGAAATCGTGTCTTTGGTGCCATTTGGTGATTCTTATCAAACAAAACTTGTGAACTTGCTCTTAAAATTGGTAGGGTTTTGAGAGAAAAAAATGCTTTCTTTACTTTTGGAGAGATGAACAGTTTTTGAGTAATGTGAGAAAGCGAACAAAATGGTATATATGGGTTATGGAAGGACGTGCTTTCGGTTTTGAAATTTTATCAAGATCGATGGCTCGTTAGCACATCGATTAGCATTTAATTTTCGCATTTAATGCGCAAAGCATTTATATCCAATCATATTCTTTGTCGTGCAACTTTTTGTACCCGTCATAATTACACTGACGTCATCCTTAAAAACATTCCCGCTTATTAAAAAACAACTGAGTTTTTATCACTTAGCTCATAAATGACTCACCTTACTCCTTAGCTGACTCAACTCTCCTTCTCTCTATTCATGTAGTGACTCAGCTGTCAGCTAACTCGATACAGCTGACTTTCCGATATGGCTAATTCACTTAGCTGATTCACACGTTCTGCTCTATTTTCATCTTTTCATTTTTCAACTCTTCTCCTTGAGTCTTCTGAGTGTCAACTCAGCTCAATTAACCCTAGCTCATGCTTAAGTTCTTCAAATCTTGATTCACACAATGACTTTGTGAATATGTCAGCTAATTGTTTATTAGTTGAGATGTATTCCAAGGTGATGTCTTTCTTTTCAACATGATCTCTTATGAAATGATATCTGACATCAATGTGCTTTGTTCTTGAATGCAACACAGGATTTTGAGTGATTGCAATAGCACTTGTGTTATCACACATAATTGGAATCTCTTTTTCTTCAATTTCATAATCTCTCTTTGTTGTCTCATCCATAAGACTTGGGCTGCTTGACTACTCGCATGACTATGTACTCGGCTTTATTTGTAGATGTGGCTATTGAATTACGCTTCTTGGTAAACCAGAAACCAATCTGTTTCCAAGCATTTGACATGTACACCAAGTTTTTTCTGTCAACTCTACATCCATCATATTTAGAGTCGAATAACCAATAAGCTTGAATCCACCTTCCTTTGGATACCATAGGCCAACTTCTTGGCATCCTTCAAATATCTTAGGATTCTCTAGGCAAGATCATATGACTTTCTTTTGGAGCGATTGGAATCTTGCACATACACCTACATCAAAGGTGATGTCCGCCTACTTTGTGAGATAGTGCGGTGATCCAATAAGTGCTCAGTATCTTGTTTGATCCACGGGCTTGCCATCCGCATCCATATCCATCTTGGTGATGTATTCATTGGTATTTCCACGGAAGACTTCTCTTCCATACCAAATTTCTTCATTAAGTGTACGGTATACTTTGTTTGACTTATGAAGGTTCCATCCTTCAATTTTGTTTAACTTGAAGTCCTAGAAAGGATGTCAGCTCTCCCATCATGCTCATTTCAAATTTACCTTGCATGAGGTTTGAGAACTTATCACATGACTCTTTGTTTGTGGATCCAAAAATGATATCATCCACATATATTTGAACAAGCAGTATACTCTCTCCATCTTGAATTCTGAAGAGTGTTCTGTCCACTTTGCCTTTGGTGAATCCATTATCTGTCAGAAATTGAGATAATGTATCTTACCATGCTCTAGGTGCCTGTTTCAATCCATATAGAGCTTTCTTGAGCTTGTACACTTTATCTCCAAGAGTCTTCTTCTCAAATCCTGGAGGTTGCTCAACATAGACTTTTTCTTCCAACAATCCATTTGAGAATGCACTTTTCACATCCATTTGATATACAGTGAAGTTCTTGTGTGCAACATAGGCAAGAAACATCCTTATTGCTTCTAATCTTGCAACAGGAGCAAATGTTTCATCAAAATCTATTCCTTCTTCTTGGCAATACCCTTTGGCTACCAATCTTGCTTTGTTTCTTACCACAGAACCTTCTTCATTCATTTTGTTTCTAAAAACCCATTTTGTGCCAATAACATTTTGATGGGTTGGTCTTTGCACCAATTCCCATACTTTGTTCCTTTCAAACTGATTCAACTCTTCTTACATGGCTTGAATCCAATGTGTATCATCCAATGCTTGGGACACATCTTTTGGCTCTATTTGGGAAATAAAACAAGTGAACATAGCTTCTTGTTGAGCTCTGGATCTGGTTCTTACACCATCTCTTACATCTCCAATGACTAGCTCTGGTGGATGGTCTCTCAGCCATCTCACATCTGGTTGGAGTAAGTCAGCTGGATTCAGTCGTCTTGCAGCTTTGTTGTATTGAGCAGCTCTCTCATCATCGCTTAGGCAGATTTTCGGTGTCTTTGAGATTCAGCTATTTCACCTTCATCTTGATTTATTAATCCGACTTGCTTCAACATAGGGACTCTTTCGCATAGTTGGTGATTCACTTATCGCCTAACTCTTCAATGTCTTCACCATTTACATTGGGTTCATCAAAAACCACATGGATAGACTCTTCTGTGACCATAGTCCTCTTGTTCAAAGACTCATAGGATTTACTTTTTGAGTATCCCAAAAAGATACATTTATCAGCTTTAGCATCAAAAGACTTTAGATTATCCTTGCCATTGTTGTGGATGAAGCATTTGCATCCAAATATTCTAAAGTATGCAACATTTGGCTTTCTCCCTGTCCAAATCTCATAGGGAGTTTTTGTCAGCTGTCTATTTATCATGCATCTATTTTGAGTATAGCATGCAATATTGATGGCTTGACCCAAAACCTTTTAGGCAATCCAGCTTCAGCTAACATGGTTCTTGCAGCTTCCTTGAGGGTTCCGTTCCTTCTTTCTGCTACTCCATTCTGCTGTGGAGTCCTTGCTGCAGATAATTCATGAGCAATACCATTTTCAACACATTACTGAGTAATTATCCCATTGACAAACTCAGTCCCTCTATCAGATATTATCTTTATAATCGTTTGACTCTTCTCATTTTGAACTCTTTTCATCATTGAGGTAACCACGCAAAGTTTCTTTCTTTTTACACATGAAGATTGTCCATGTATATCTTGAATAATCATCCACCACTACTAGAGTGTATTTCTTCCCACTTATGCTAGTTGGCTCAATGGACCAAATAGATCCATATGCAAATGGATGCAATATCCTTGTTGAAGATGGACTTGACTTCTCTTTGAATGATGATTTGATCCGCTTTCCCATTTGGCATGCATCACAAACACTTTCCTTCTTGTACATCGAGTCCGGTAGTCCTTCTACAAGATTACTTCTTGCAAGCTTGTTGATTGTCTTGAAATTCAGGTGACTCAACTTCTTGTGCCACTGACCCAACTTGATTGGTTTATGCTTTCTTTTGCCAGAGACAAGTGCTTGGTGTGGCGGTCGACCAATCTACCACATACATGTTCTTCTATGCGGATCCTTGCAACACCACTTCATTTGATTGATGTCTTTGATTTGGTATACTCCTATATTGAATCCAACATTATAGCCCTTGTCACGAGTTATGCGATACTTAACAAGTTGAAGTTGAGGCCTTCGACATAAGCAACATCTGTGATTTCTAATCCATTTTTCTTGATGGATCTAGTGCCTCTTATTTCCCCTGGAGCTTCATTTCCTCCAAATATGACTTTTGCGCCTCTAATCTCCTTGAATTTTGATAGATTTTTCTTGTTTCCTGTAATGTGTCTGGAACAGCCACTATCCATGTACCAGGTTCCTTGGCACTTAGTTGTTCCTTGAACCGCATTCAAGGAAATTAGTTTTAGGTACCCACACTTGCGGGTCCCGAGGGGTTAGTGTTGTAAATGATCCAACCAACCTATAGCCAAATGATCTGACTCTAAGAGGTTACCATCTATCTGTGCCATAATCATAATCAGCTTTGGCAAATTGCTTGGGGGCTTTAGGTTCATACGAGGTTGTCTCTTTTTGTACGTATGCTGTGTTTGTGTTTTAGCAATTGCCTTCTTTGGGTAGTTGTGATATTTACGAGTGTAGTGCTTGGTGCATATGTGTGCTTATGATAGCTCTTTTTCCTTTGGAATGACCTTTGTTGAGTTCTAGGCCTTTGCCACTTTGGCATGTGTTCCATAGGTCTTTCTTTGATATTTCACATTATTCAATTAGCTTGACTTGGGTAGTTTCGACCATTCCTTCATTTGTGTTTCTTTGATAGAACTTCCGGGGATTCTCGGTAGCTCTGTTTCTTCTTCACAGAGTACTTCTGTTTTGGAGTTCTTTGAGGTACTCTGTTTGGATTTCTTCTCGGTTGTCCTCTCAAAGATACTCAATTTTGTATTTTCATTTCCTTTTATATCAAGGCCAGCTTGTTTGTTATTGTGATTTGGAATGAATGTGTGTGCAACATTTGGTGTCTTGGATTTTGAGATGCTTCATTACTTGAAGATCCTTTTTCCAAGATCACTCTTGGAGTTTGACTATGCACAAAGGAATTGAATCTTATGCCTGTCTTGTCTCCATATTCTTTTTGGATCATGATAATGTCATCCAATGATTTAGATGCCTTTGTGAATGAAGCAATCACTTTTTTGAGATCATTTTCTCTCTTTTCTATAGAGCTATCTCTATCTCTGCTATTAGTTTAGCATTTTCGACCTTGACTTTTTGTTCTCATCGGCTATGTGACTTAGAGTACTCAACTCCTTAGTCAATTTGTGAGTTTTGACTTTGAGTTTGTTTGTTTTCCTCATTTAATAGTGTGTGTGAGGATTTAATGTGCTCAAAGTCTTTCATCATTTTTCCTAATGAATCATAAAGATCGAGTGGGTGATGAAGTGTGTGTGTCACGATCACTATCACTAGAATACGAGTGAGATGAGTTAGAGTGTACCTCATCTTCTTGTTCGAGGTTGATCTTGTTCTTTGGCCATTAGACGGATCATAGCTTCATCTTGAGAATCACTTGAGTAGTCAACTTCACTACTTTTCGAGTCTGTATCTTTTGACTTAGTTGTTTTAGCGATCTCTCGACCAACATTGCTCTTTTCTTTTCTTTCTTCTTTCTAAGAAGACTCTTCTTTCTTCTTCATTCTGTATTTATTGACTACGAGGATATGGACGATCAATAGCAAAGTGTCTGGTTTCTGCAATTCCAACACAAGTTTTCAACTTTTTGATTAGCTTTCTCATTTCTTGGGTTGTCAGGTCTTTGATATTCGAACTTTTGATACTCAGCTCTCTTTGGTGGCCTATCTTCCCTTGACTTGAAGTGAGCTGAATGCCTTCTGGAGGATTTGCCTTTGTTTCTTTTGTAGTTCTTGTTGAAGAACTTGTTGAACCTTTTAACCATCAAGGCAATTTCCTCCTGGTCGATGATTTCTTTGGTCTCAGCTCTCTTCCCTTCCTTGACTATGAGTGCAGCTGTTTTGGGTACATTTGTCTCCTCTTGATCTTTTCTTCTCAGCTTGAATTCATAAGCTTTGAGGTTAGAGAATAGTTCATGATTGTATGTTTTTGATAGGTCCATCGAGTGCCTTAGAGCCATGGTCTTCATTTCCCACTCAGCTGGGAGACTCCTTAGTATCTTCATACACATTTCCTTTTGTGTGTATTCCTTTCCAAGTGCTGAGAGCTCATTCGTAATTTCAATGATTCTAGCATCCAGCTGATCCATTGTCTCACCTGCAAGCATTTTAAAATTTTCAAATTTTTGAACAACAACAGATAATTTGTTTTCTTTAATTTGCTCAGATCCTTCACAAATTAAGGTTAGTTTATCCCAGATTTCTTTGGCTGTCTTGCAAGATTTGACTTTTTGTTAAACATGGCTTTGTCCAAAGTCTTGTAAAGTATATCCTTGGCCACATTGTCCAAGTTGTATCTTTTTCTTTCATCATTTGTCCATTCGGCTCTTGGTTTTTCAACCATAGCAGTCTAGGAGCGGCAACAACTTCTTCTCCTTCCTTGCAACAGATCTCCTTGTGTTGTGTTCGCCTTCATTATTTGCAAAGTGGCCCATCCTCTATCACTATCCACATCTCATCATGTAAAGCGATAGATGAGCTTGCATACGTATTTTCCAGTCATCAAATTCTTCAATGGTGAACATAGGGATGCGTGTCAAATTTGTTTACATGATAATAACTTTCTTTTTTAAAAAAAATGGCTTTTGAAAGAAAAAGTGTTAAAAACTTCTTTGAAAGAATGGAGATCTAGTTGATAACTAGTGCGGAAGGTTCAATGAACCAACCGCTCACGATACCACTTGTAGGTCCCAAAGGGTATGAGTAAGGTTTAGCAATGGGGATGAATAAACCTTACCGACTTTTTAATTTAGTCCTTATAAAATAGTTGAGTTAATTTCACTATGTCCTTGATGGACAACTAAGTTAGTTAACCAAAACAGAGTTAGCCACTCAACATACTCTGATCGATTTGTTGATAGAATAACTCATTTGTTTAGTCTAATACTTAACTTGGTGTGATGAAATTTTTCAGCGGAAGACTTAACACCCTTGAATTTGGTTTAAGTTTGTTTTAACACTTGATTTTAGCACTTTGTTAATTATAAATTGGATTAGCAAATTATCAGCAAATATAAAATGATATGCAGAAATTAAATGCTGAAATGTAAATGACATAATAATTTTTATAGAGGTTCGAAGATGGGGTAATTCTTCTAATCCTCTCTTCTCCAACTTGGAGGAATCCACTAAGTATTGATCAGTACAAAGTGGTTATCGATCCCGGATGCAAGTCTTGATCACACAGTTGACTTGATCCTTTGGGTCTCGATCACGGAGATGCCTTGGTCACCTGGTGGCTTCTCGTCCGACTCAACTTCTTCACAGAGGCGGCTGCGCTTGCTACTTGACTCACTTGTTCAAGCTTCTTGGATTTGATCACGAAGCCCGCCAATGACTTGAGACTGGTTCGACCTTGAACCTTTCTACTATCCTCCTTGGAATGTAGACCCCTTTTGATTCTTCAAAAGTTTCCTCTTCAACAGTTTGAAGTTGTCTTTCCTTCACAGCTTGGTGTTGGATTGATTTCCTTCGAAATTTAGGCTTGAGGATTTGCTTGAATAACTTGAGAATATTTTGTAGGTTACAGTTCGAATAATATCTTGAATGTTCGTGGTTCAGGTAACCTTCTCTCAAAGTGATTCCTCAGCCTTTTATAGTGAACTTTCAAAAATCTGCCCGTTGAAGATATAGGTTGATTTTCAAAACTCACTTGTGTGCAGTGCTTCCCATTGGTTTATTCCTTTTGGTTTATTCCTTTTGCACGCTTCTGGGACTGAGCACTTTAAGACATGGCAACATGGAAGTATTACATGTTTAGGTAATATTCTTGACTTATGTGCAATGGATTCTTTTCAGTTAGCTCCTCTTTGTAGCTGCCTTTTCCCCAGGTGACTTGAGTCTGCTCCAATGATTGAATGACTCATCTGTCACTTCAACTTGACTTGGCTTCTTGAGTTGACTTGACTGACACTTCACACAGTTGTATCTTAGCTGATACTCCTTCAGTCGTGTTCTTGACTTCTCCTCCTTTCCATACTCAGCTGTTCCACAACGGAGTCTTCATTTTAGTTTTCAGTTGACTTCTTGTATTTCCAGACATAGCTGACTTGACTCAGCTAATACAGCCCAATCTATTACAATACAAATTACAAGGAAAATGTGGTGCCAATTTTCTAGTCTAAGTTTTACATGGCATTCATCAAAATCTAATAAATAAATTTCCCAACAGATCCAGTGCCTTTTATTTCCCCTGGAGCTTCATTTCCTCCAAATATGACCTTTGCACCTCTAATCTCCTTGAATTTTGATAGATTGTTCTTGCTGTTCCTTGGCACTCAGCTGTTCCTTGAACCTGCAATCAAGGAAATCAGTTTTTAGGTACCCATACTTGCCTGGGTCCTGAGGGGTTAGTGCTGTAAGATGATCCAACCAACATATAGCTAAATGATCTGATTTTAAGTGGTTGCCATCTATCGGTGCCGTAATCATAACTCACTTTGGCAAATTGCTTGGGGGCTTTAGGTTCATACAACTATCTCTTTTGTCTGTATGCATGTGTGTGTGTGTTTTAGCAATTGCCTTGTTTGGGTAATTGTGATATTTCGAGTGTAGCACTTGGGTGCATATGTCTTGATGATAGCTATTTTGCCTTTGGAATGACCTTTGCTGAGGTCCAGGTCTTTGCCATTTAGGCTTGTATTCCATAGATCTTTGCTGATATTTCACATTATTCCAATAAGCTTAGCTTGGGTAATTTCTACCATTCCCATCATATGTGTTCCATTGATAGAACTTCGGGGCTTCTCGTAGCTCGGATCTTCTTCTGAAAGTACTTCTGTTTGGAGTTTCTTTGAGGAACTCTCTTTGAATTTCTTCTCATTGTCCTCTCAAAGATACTCAACTAGTTGTTTTCCTTTTCCTTTATATCCAAGGCCAATTTTTTGTGGTTGTGCTTTGGAGTGAGTGTGGGTGCAACATTTGGTGTCTTGGGTTTTGAGATGCTTCATTACTTGAAGATCATTTTTCCAAGATCACTCTGGGAGTTTATCGTGCACAAAGGAATTGAATCCTATGCCTGTCTTATCTCCACACTCTTTTTGGCTCATAATAAGGTCATCCAATGATTTAGATGCCTTTGTGAAAGATGCAATCACATTTTTGAGATCATTTTCCTCTTTTTAATAACAAGCTATCTCTGCTATTAGTTTTGCATTTCGGACCTTGACTCTTTGTTCTCATCACTAAGTGACTTAGAGTACTCGGCTCCTTAGTCACTTGTGAGTTTTGGCTTTTGAGCTGGGTTTGTTTTCCTCATTTAATAGTGTGTGTGAGGATTTAATATGCTCAAAATCTTTCATCATTTTGCCTAATGAAACTAAAGATCGAGTGGGTGATGAAGTGTGTGTGTCACAATCACTATCACTAGAATCTGAGTGAGATGAGTTAGAGTGTACCTCATCTTCTTGGTCAAGTTGATCTTGTTCCTTAGCCATTAGACAGATCAATGCTTCTTCTTCAGAATCATTTGAGTAGTCAGCTTCACTACTCTCTGAGTCCACTGCTTCTTTGGACTTAGCTGTCTCAGCAGTCTCTGCAGCCAACATGGCCTTTTTCTTTTCCTGTCTTCTTTCTCTGAAGACTCTTCTTTCTTCTTCATTCCTGTATTTATTGACTACAGGATATGGACAGTCAATAGCAAAGTGTCCTGGTTGTCTACAGTTCCAACACAGGTTCTCAACTCTTTGATCAGTTCTTTCTATTCTTGGATTATCAGCTCTCTGTTATTCAATCTTTTGATGCTCAGCTCTCTTGGGTGGCCTATCTTCCCTTGACTTGGAGGGAGCTGAATGTCTCCTGGAGGATTCACCCTTGTTTCTTTTATAGTTCTTGTTGAAGAACTTGTTGAATCTTTTAACCATCAAGGCAATTTCCTCCTGGTCAAAGGCTTCCTTGACTTCAGCTCTCTTCCCATCCTTAACAATAAGTGCGGTTGTTTTGGGTACAACTATCTCCTCTTGATTCTTTCTTCTCAACTCAAATTCATAAGCTTTGAGGTCCGAGAATAGCTCATGATTGGATGTTTTCGATAGATCCATCGAGTGCCTTAGAGCCATGGTCTTCATTTCCCATTCGGGGAGACTCCTTAGAATCTTCATACACATCTCCTTCGTGTGTATTCCTTTCCACCATCGAGAGCTCATTTGTAATTTGGTGAATCTAGCATCCATTGATCCATTGTCTCACCTGCAAGCATTTTAAAGTTTTCAAATTTTTGAACAACAAGAGATAGTTTGTTTTCTTTAATTTGCTCGATCTTTCACAAATTAAAGTTAATTTATCCTGATTTCTTTTGTTGTTTTGCATGACTTGACTTTATTAAACATTGATTTGTCCGAGTCTTGTAGAGAATATCCTTGGCGACGTTGTCTAAGTTGTATCTCTTTTGTCATCATTGGTCCATTCGAGTCCTTGGTGTTTCAACTAAGGCCGGTCTTGCTTCACTACAACTTCTTCTCCTTTTGCATCTGCTCTCCTTGGTGTGTTCACTTTCAATATTTGCAGTGGCCCATCCTCTATCACTATCCACATCACATCATATAAGCGGATAGATGAGCGCATACGAATTTTCCAAAGATCAAATTCCTTAATAGTGAACATAGGAATGCGTGTCAAATTTTCTTCCATGTTAATAACTTTGCTAAACAAAAGATATGATTTTGAAATGACAAGTGTTAAAAACTTCTTTGAAAGATTAGAGATCTAGTTGGTCACCGGTCATGGAAGACTCAATGAACCAACCGCTCTGATACCACTTGTAGGTCCCAAGGGGTGTGAGTAAGGTTTAGAAGGGGGGTTGAATAAACCTTACCAACTTTTCGATTTTAGTCCTTTTAAAATATTATAGAGTTAAATACACAGCTAAGTCCTTGAGGGACAACTAAGTTAGTTAATCAACAGAGCTAGCCACTCAACAAACTCGATTGAGCTGTTGATAGAATAAGTCAGCTGTTTAGTCTAAACCTTAACTTGGTTGTGATGAGATTTTCAGTGGAAGACTTAACACCCTTTAATTTGGTTTAAGTTTGTTTTAACACTTGGTTTTAGCACTTTGTTAATTGTCAGTTGGATAGCAAATTATCGCAGATATAAAACTCGAAACTTCTTCTGGGCGGCGCCTTGTTACTTCAGCTTACTTGCTCAAGCTTCTTGGATTTGATCACGAAGCCCTCCAATAACTTGACACTTTGGTTTTGACCTTGAACCTTTCTACAATCTTTCTTGGAATGTAGACTCTTTTTGATTCTTCAAAAGTTTCTGTTCAACTGTTTGAAGTTGTCTTTTCTTCACAACTTAGTGTTGGATCGATTTCCTTCGAGTTTTAGGCTTGAATAACTTGAGAATATATTGCAAAGTTACTGATTTGAATAATTTTTGATTGTTCGTGGTTCAGTCTGCAAGGTAACGTTTTCTTAATGTGATTCCTTAGCCTTTTATAGTGAACTTTCAAAAAATTTGCCCGTTGAAGAGATAGGCTGATTTTTAAAAGTCACTTGTGTTCGTTGGCTTGTCTTTTCTTGGTCTTCAATCTTGAGATGTAAACCTTTCCTCGTATTAAATAAATGTCCAACTTTTCGTGTTCGACACGAGGTGCGGTGCTTCCCATTGGTTTATTCCTTTTGCACGCTTCGGGATCGAGCACTTTAAGACATGGCAAAGATGGAAGTATTACTTGTTTAGGTAATATTCTTAACATTTGTGCAACGGATTCTTTTCGATTAACTCCGCTTTGTTGCCTTTTCCCCAGTGGTGACTTGAGTCTGCTCCAATGATTGAAAGATTCATCTCGCTTCAACTTCAACTTGGCTTGCTCGCTTCTTTGGTTGACTTGGTCGACTCTTCATACAATCGTATCACATTTGATACTCCTTTAGTCGAGTCCTTGACATCTCTTCCTTGCCACACTCACCTTCACGGCGTGAGTCTTCATCCTAGTCTTCTTGTATATTCAGCATAGTGATTTGACTCGGTTTGTATAGCCCTATCTATTACAATGCAAATTACAAGAAAAATGCGGTGCCAACTTTCTAGTCTAAGTTTTATATGGTATTCATCAAAATCTAAACAATAAATTTCCTAACACACGGTCTGCCCATGCTATATGTCGAACCCTGAGCCTTTGATTTTAGGTTGAGCACGGGCCGTGCTAGGGAGCACGCCCTGCCCGTGCTCACCTGTAGCAACAAGCACTTGGCCATTTTTTTCCTTTTTTTTGCCAAATTCGTCTGACCTCTTCTCGATTCGACTCCAAACTTCGTACTTCAAATCAAGTATTGGCGATTGCAATGCTCCGAATTGTTGCAAAAATGCTTCAATTATCGATAAATTCCTACAAAACGAGCAAAGCGTAATCCTTTTCCACAAAACAAGAATAAAACCCTATTTACTCATATAATGCATGCATATCAACACATTCTAGCCAAGATTAAGCCCAAAATACATGCAAAATATATGTCAATCAGTCATCCCCAAATTAACTTGGAATTCCCCATCCCATTCTATTCGGTTACTAATGGGGATGGTTCCTCATGAGGATGTTTTCATCCCTAAATGGAGGAGTTAGAATTCATAAAAGTATTAGAAAAATGTACATATATAACAATACAAAACAGAGACCTAACAGACATTCACCCCGTGCATTGCACAGGTAAAAGACTAGTTCATATAAATCAATAAGGCCAACAAAAAAATTTATATAAGTTGACAAAATCATGATTATCTAATCCAACAAAGAAAGATTTATATAAGCCGACAAAGAAAGAAAAATATTAACTCTTTCATCGTCCCTAAGTTAATAAGTCACAAATTTGAATTCATTAATATCTTAATAAAAATTATTATAAAATACAAATTTATAATTATATTATGCTTTATATATTTGTAATACAAATTACAAGGTTTTATTTATATTATAATTTCATATAATTATAAAATTGGTCGGCCGAATTTCGCCCCGGCACCCGAGGCAACGGCCTCACTGGCCTCAATAGAGGACTGGCCCTGATTAAAACCACATAATTTACGCTTGATTTATGGCTGAAAATTAATATAGTAATTTTTATGCACGTGACAATTATCCATGTGGTGAAATAAGAGATGAAACACCTTTTTTGGCATAGAGAATTCCTTCATGACTAGACGTTATAATCCATGTACCACTCCCTCGCATTTGCAAGGCACGGACTTATTCCATTATTCGATAGATGGGGGTACATCTATATCTATATTTATATCTATATCAATCCTAAATCCACAAATGTTTATGTGAAAACAGAGAATACCTAAAATACCTTTCATATTTATTTCCAAAATAACCTCACTTCTAAAAGACATCATCCGTGCGTGAACAAGTGTATGCACTATTAATGCACACACTATGCGAAAATAAAAAATCAGAATGGAAAGGTGTATGCACTCTTAATGGAAACAACAATTAATGCGTAAAAACAAATTCCGGCAAAGGGATTCAAAAGCAGATTTTGGGTGAAGGCGTTTCAAAGGCACAAATCAACTGACGGGCGGAGACGGTTCTGGGAGGGATTCAAAAGTGTATTTCGAAAGAAGGGGGTCTCAACGGCACAATACAACTAACGGGCCGGAATCTTAGGCTTTGGAGGCAGTTTTGCCTATAAAGTATGTGAGGTCTTTTCTTTTGGTATGATTATATGTCATTTCTTCCTAGCTTAGGTTTTTGGGTTTACAAACATTTATTTATATGTACATTGACTATATTGTTTAGTTTGATCCAAGGTAGGACTTAAGGTGCGAACAATTTTTTAAGGGTGTTATTCGGGTTTCATGAAATTTTTCTTACAAGAAGGTGTTATTTACCCAAAAAAATAAATAACTCGGAGTTCATTAGAGATGTGGAAGGAGATTTAATAATTGGTCGCATTTGCAACTTAATCTAAATGAATAATATATAGGAACCACGACATGTTAGGTTGCTTCGTGGATGAGTATTCATCTTTTGTTGGATGTTTTCAATATGCATGTTTTTGACCTCAGGGGTGACATCTTTGAAAAACATGGTTTTGGATTTCTTGCTTAGCGATGTTTTAGATCAATTCAATCTACTAATGTCTAATTGTTAGGGATAGTGCCTCTAAAATAATTGTGAATTGTTTTTTATTATTAATAAAGGCGACATTTATTTTTGAACTCTTTTACATATTGTATGTATTTTCTTGAACATCATGAAAATCCCTAGTTTATTTATGTAACCATAATCTTAGTATATAAGTGTTATATACGAGAGGATTAAGATTATGGATAATAGGCTAAAATTAAGTATGTGATGAAATTAATTAAAGTATGGGATCTTTAATTAAAACATCATTAATGCGTCCCGAGAATATTTTTTGAATTTGACTGTCTTATCCAGGCATCGATATGGAGACATCTTAGTGGGGGCATTTATATATGATTTGATCAAATAGGACTTGGACCGATTTAATTTCAATTTTCCATACAAATTCCGTTATAGAAATGGAAAATCAAATTAAATTACTAGATGATCATATATGGATAAATCTTAATCTTGAGTGATTATAGACTCCTGTTTATTTCTGTGTGATTCTTAATTCGCTTGTTTAAGTTTGTCCTATGACATTTCTAACACTTGCATTTTAGATTCACATTTAAATTAAATAGCTGAGAATATAAATTCACATATATGGAATTCATTCCTTCTTGCGAGAAGTAGGAAGACGATTCTCTCATTTGTTAATTCTGGAACTGAATGGTTTGAGATCCCTAATTTATAATCTCATTATAAATTAACCATTCACTAGTGAATCAATTAAGAATTGTCTATGGAGGATTAATCTATATGTAATGATTATTTCAAATGGATCGCTCAATTCGTAGAGAGTAAGATATTTTATAATTATAAGAGTGCAATTCCGAAATTATAGTGGAGTAAAAGCGGAATTAACAAGATAAATAAATTAATTAAAGAGTTACTTATTTATTCGATTTATTGAAGCTTATAATTATAGGTCCATGGTCCCGATTCGCCTTCCTAAAGTAAATAGGTTAGAAATAATATTTTCGGTTCCTAAGGGTTTATGGAAAAGAGTTTTCCAAAATATTTGGCTTATATATTAATATCAGTTAATTAGGGGAATATCTAATATTCTACTGCTTTTGATCAGTATTAGGAATTAAATAAATATAAAATATTTATGATATTAAATAATTATTAAATTGACAATTATATTGGATAATTATCAATTAGAGTTTAAATCTATCTAGAATTATGAATTCTAGATTAGATAGAAAAATAAATTGGAGTGAAAAATCGATTAAACAAAGCCTATAAAAGAAGACCACAACTCACAATAGATGAGACAAAAAACAGCCCCCTTTTCGGGAAAAAGGATTATTCGTTATGGCAATCACTTTTTCTATTGAAAAGACCTTTTTTGGTCAAACTGAATCCATTGTCTTAAAACAATAGTTGCATTCCGTTGAACTTTTTTGATTGAGATGTATTTCTTGAAAAGAAAACATTTGTCAATTGAAAAGATTGGCAACACCCATTGAAATGGTTTTTAAGGCCAAATTGTTTAGACAAATTGACGCATTAATGGTCTGCCAGTTTTTAACGCTAGGCTGGATTTTTGTGTTCTATTCGTGTGGGTTTGTAGTTTAGTTTTTAAGCCTAGTTCAATTTCCCTTCCAATTCAGTTAGCCCAATCATACGATCTCATGAGTTGAGTACATCGTAGGAAAATTATAGTTAGGAACTTAGAATTTTATTTGGGTGCCCACACACTGCCGTTGATAGGGAGGTTTGAATTGGAAGATCGTGGTATCTACGAGCTTCGGGGATTCGAAGGATTAACGGAGAAAAAGCGAAGAACAAGAAAATCGTCGAAAAGACCAATAAGATTAGACTTGATAATTTAGGGGTTTTTTTAAGTTGATTACAGTTATGTTTTAATTTCTAAAAGTTAGATTTTTAAATTGGAGAATTTTAATCAATTGATTAAAATTATGATTAAATTTCTAAAAGTTAGATTTTTAAATTGGAGAATTTTAATCAAAAAGACCAATAGGATTAGACTTGACTTATTAAAACATAAGATGTTTTACAACTTAAATGTTTAGAAAACAATATTTATTATAAAATAATGAGTGGGAGAATGATTCATGACAATAAATTCTATGGCCTCCATTATTGATCAAAGCACCGTGAGATTTAAGTGACACATCGCGATGCTCGATTCATCCTATAGATGGTTTTCAATTAACTCAATAATCAAGGCTTAATCTCCGAAAGGATAGGAATTTAAAATTTAACTCTTAATTTTCCTACCCAACGGCGGCGATTTTGAGTTAATTTTTAAATTCCAAAATAATGGGTAACACTCATAAGGATACAATCAAATAGTTTGGATGTATATATGCTAAATTAAAAGGTGATTGATAAATAAATAAAGATATGAGATGTCTTGATTATTTATTTTATTATTACTCGAGATGGTCTCGATTTAATCGACATTTGATTTGACCTACCCTCTGCGGCTTTTCAAATGTGAGTTTAAATTACTTGGAATTGGTAGGATAAACTTTATTTCTTTCATGCATCACATTTATAATTCCTAAATTGAATGTTCTATGATGTTCGTTCGCTTATTTATGTCTTCTCCTGTGCTTGCACTGTTGAATGATTCATTAACTGGAGAAAATTGTAACAAGTGGAATAGTAACATGATTATTGCACTTATATGTGAAAACCTCAAAGGCAAGAAGCAAGGTTTCTCTAAACCAAAGGGAAATTATTTCCACTGCGGTGAAGAGGGGCATTGGAAGAGAGACTGTCCCAAGTTTCTCTCCAAAGTAAAGGAAAACAAGAAACATAAATTTGATTTACTTGTTCTTGAAAGTTGTTTGGTAGCTAGAGATTCTTCTACTTGGGTAGTTGACTCTGGAGCTACCAATCATGTTTGTTCTTCCTTACAAATGATTAGCTCTTATGAAGAGTAGGTTGCTGGGTGGACCAGAACTGAAGAGTAGGTTGCCAGATGGCCGGAACTGAGGTAAACAGGTTGGAACTGAAGGTGTAGGTTGTTGGGTGGCCGGAACTGAGAGGCTAGCGTGACGCGACGCTTGAATTGAAGAAGTTGGCGTTAGAACTGAGGAAGTTTGGCGGGCAGCGGAGGTTGCCAAGCATCGAGCCGAGATCTTTGGCAAGTGCTAGGAGGGGGATTGTTGGGCTTTGGTCCAAAGATCTCCGCTCGCAATGGGCCCCAAGGTTGCAAGCCAATCGAGCCGAGATGCTTTGGCGAGTCCGGGAGGGGCATTGTTGGGCTTTGGTCCAAAGATCCCGCCGCAATGGGCTTTAAAAAAGAGGCGCGAGGCGCGCCCGCGATTCAAACTCGTGAGCTGGATTGCATAGTTAAAGGATAACTTAAAGGATATGATTTGGACTACCTATACCAACAGATGCATCTTCTTTTCTGGTACACATTACATAGAAACTCTGAGGTTAAGCGTGTTTGGCCTGGAGTAGACATGAGATGGGTGACCCCCTGGGACGTTTTCTAGGGTACGGGTGAGTGAGGACAAAACGCGCTAAAAAAGACTCGTGTTGGTTTGTGGGGATAATCGTCAATCCGAGTAGCGCTAGACGTCCAACAATAGCTTGTCGATGGGTCTTTCGCAATGCGAGTTGGCAATGGTGTAGTGGTTTCGACAAAAGCAGTGGGAGTAATTAAGCTTAATATTAGAGATAAAATATTGTTTTTAAACGATGTTTATTATATTCTTGGTTTCTGTAGAAATTTGATTTTTGTTTCACAGTTGCATGAACATTTATTTTCACTATCTTTTAATCATAATTCGATTATTGTTTCTAAAAATGGGTGTAATATTTATACTGCAAGATTGGAAAACAGACTCTATTTAATTAAGACTAATGAACAACCACTGCTAAATGCGAAATATTTAGAGTAGAACATCCTAAACCAAAAAGGCAAAAGGTTTCTCAAGATGATGAAACATATCTTTGGCATCTAAGGTTAGGACATATTTCACTAGAAAGGATAAATAGGCTTGCAAATGATGGTCCTTTGAGAGAGCTAAAAGTTGGAACTCTTTCTGTTTGTGAATCCTGTCTAGAAGGAAAAATGACTAAGAGACCTTTCCTGCAAAGGGCAATAGAGCCAAAGAACCACTAGAGCTTGTGCATAGTGATGTTTGTGGTCCCATGACCACACAAGCTAGAGGTGGCTTTGAGTACTTCACCATTTTTGTTGATGATTACTCGAGGTTTGTATATGTTTATTTCATGCATAGAAAATCCGAGACTTTCGAAAAAATTCAAGGAATTTCATGCGGAAGCTGAAAAGGAGCTCGGAAAATCTTTGAAGTTCCTTCGATCCGATCGAGGGGCCTAGTATGTCGATACTAAGTTCAAAGATTTTTTGCTGGAGCATGGTATTTTGTACCAACTCACAGTACCTGGCACCCCTCAGCAATATAGTGTTGCTAAAAGGAGAAACCGAACATTACTTGATATGGTTAGGTCGATGATGAGCTCTGCGACACTGCCTGATTCATTTTGGGGATATGCATTGCAAACGGCGGTTTACATTTTGAATGTAGTTCCATCTAAGTCAATCCAAAAGACATCACTAGAGTTATGGAATGGGAGTGAAGTTAGTTTACGCCACTCTCGCATATGGGGGTGCCCAGCACATGTGCTGAAAGGAAAAACTGGAAAGTTGCATCTACATTTAGAAGTGTATCTATTCGTTGGATATCCCAAAGGAACGAGAGGAGGTTTGTTTTATGATCCGCAAGAAAAGAAAGTAGTAGTTTCGACTAATGCTATCTTTCTTGAGAACGATTATATAGAAAACTTCCGACCTCAAAGTAAAGTTGTACTCGGGGAGTTACTTTCTGATGAGATCAGACCACTACCAACAAGAGTTGTTGGGGAAATCACTAAAAATACCACTATACCTGATCAAAATGTCATGATACCTCGATGCAGTGGGAGGGTGATTAGACCACCAATCCGCCATCACCAAGTCGAAGAGGCAAATGTGCAGTCTCCGATAGGAAAGACGATGACTTTTTGACAAGCGATTGAAGATTCTGATAAAGAGAGGTGGCTTGAAGCTATGAACCAAAAAATGGAGTCTATGTACTCCAACACTGTCTGGGTTCTTTTAGATCTGCCTGAGGATGTCAGGCCCATTGGGTGCAAATGAATCTATAAGAGAAAGAAGGGTGTAGATGGGAAAGTAGAGACTTTCAAAGCAAGGTTAGTGGCTAAGGGTTACACCCAAATGAGGGAGCGGACTATGATGAGACTTTCTCGCCTATAGCAATGGTAAAATCTATTCGCATACTACTTTCAATTGCTTCATGTCTTGACTATGAAATACGTCAGATGGATGTCAAGACGGCTTTTCTGAATGACCATATTTATGAGGAAATCTACATAAAGAACTGAACAGAGGATTTTGTAGCCAAGGTCAAGAGCGTAAAGTTTGCAAATTGCTTAGATTCATTTATGGGTTAAAGCAAGCCTCAAGGTCAAGGAGCCATAGATTTGATGAGACGATCAATGTCTTATAGTTTTGACCAAAGTGTTGATGAGTCTTGTGTATAAGGATGCTAAAGTGGCATTTTTAGTGCTTTACGTAGATGACATTCTACTCATTGGGAATGATGTAGAGAT
Source organism: Rehmannia glutinosa (assembly GCA_016081115.2). Classification (NCBI taxonomy): domain Eukaryota; kingdom Viridiplantae; phylum Streptophyta; class Magnoliopsida; order Lamiales; family Orobanchaceae; genus Rehmannia; species Rehmannia glutinosa. The sequence goes on from JABTTQ020000124.1 coordinate 102,182, forward strand.
GTTGTCTGCGGTTAAAGGTTGGCTTGCCAAGAAATTCCAAATGAAAGTTTGGGACAAGCGAATTATGTTCTTGGAATTCAAATCGTTCGAGATCACAAGAACAAATTATTGGCATTGTCTCAAGCTTATTATATCGATAAGATGCAGTTGCATTATAGAATGCAAGATTCCAAGAAGGGTTACATACCAACTCGATATGGAGTCGTTCTCTCCAAGGAGCAGTGTCCTAAGACACTTCAGGAGGAAGAGGACATGAGACATATTCCCTATGCCTCTGCAGTAGGCAGCCTAATGCATGATATGTTGTGTACTAGGCTCGTTATTTAATATGCGATATGGATAGCAAATCGGTTTCAATCTAATCCAAAAATATTTCATTAGATAATAGTCAAGAACCTTCTCAAATATGTTTGAGATCAAGATGTTTGTCTATTTAGGTGGTTAACTTTAAAATAGATGACTACACTGATTCTGACTTCTAGTTAGACAAGGATACTGAAAGTCGATATCTCGAGTCAAGTGTACATTCTTGTTGATCTTGTCAACAAGACCAAGCCTGAAAAGTATTTTTAGAGGCACAAAAACATAGGATCGAGAGATCCCATATGCATTAGGAAAGTGGGAAATTATTAGGGATAGTACTTAAAGCAATTGTGAATTGTTTTTTATTATTAATAAATGCGACATTTATTTTCGAACTCTTTTACATATTGTGTGTATTTTCTTGAACATCATGAAACTTCCTAGTTTATTTATGTAACCGTAATCTTAGTATATAAGTGTTATATACGAGAGGATTAAGATTATGGATAATAAGCTAAAATTAAGTCTGTGATGAAATTAATTAAAGTATGGAATCTTTAATTAAAACATCATTAATGCGGCCCAGAACATTTTGAATGTGACTGTCTTATACGGACCGTCTATGTGGAGACATCTTAGTGGGGGCATTTATATATGATTTGATCATATAGGACTTGGACCGATTTAATTTGAATTTTCCATACAAATTCCGTTGTAGAAATGGAAAATCAAATTAAATCACTAGATGATCATATATGGATAAATCTTAATTCCGAGGGATTATAGACTCTGTTTATTTCGTGTGATTCTTAATTTTCTTGTTTAAGTTTGTCCTACAACATTCCCAACACTTGCATTTTAGTTTCACATTCGAATTAAATTTTCGGGAATATAAATTCACGATATGGAATCCATTCCTTCTTAAGTAGAAGAAAGACCATTCTCTCATTTGTTAATTCTCGAATCGAATGGTTTGAGATCTCTAATTTATAATCGATTATAAATTAATCATTCGCTAGTGAATTAATGGTAAATGAGGATAAGAGGTAATTAAAGAGGATTAACGGATACTACCTAGCTTCAATTATGAATTGTGTATGGAGGATTAATCTATATGTAATGATTATATCAAATGGACTCGCTCAATTCGTAGAGTAAGATATTCTATAATTATAAGAGTGCAATTTGAATTTATAGTGGAGTAATATCGTAATTAATAAGTCGAATAAATTAATTAGACAGTTAATTATTTATTTGATTTATTGGAGCTTATAATTATAAGTCCATGGTCCTCGATTCGCCTTCCTAGAGTAAACGGGTTAGAAATAATATTTTCGGTTCCTAAGGGTTTATGGGAAATAGTTTTCCAAAATATATGGGTGAATATATTAATATCGATTAATTCCGGAATATGTAATATTCTACGAGTTTTGATCAGTATTAGAAATTAAATAAATATAAGATATTTATGATATTAATATAATTATTAAATGGATAATTATATAGGATAATTATCAATTCGAAGTTTAAATCTATCTAGAATTATGAATTCTAGATTAGATAGAAAACTAAATTTCAAAGGGGGAAACCGATTGAACAAAGCCTATAAAAGGAGACCACAACTCACAATAGAAGAGACGAAAAACAACCCCTTTTTCGGGAAGGGTGGCGCTATTGGCACCCCCAAATTTGATGAGTACACCCACTTTCTAAAATTTCAAAAATGCCATTAAGTCAAAAGACTATAATACCCTTACTAAAAAGCCAAGTTCTAAATACACCCCCAATCTCTAAATACACCCACATCATTCATTACAACTAAATCTACTAAAACACACCCACCCACATCCTTCACCTACATTCTTCTTTCTTCTTATTCTTCTTTGTTGAGAAAAGCTTAAACCTTGTTATTATGAACCCTAGTTTTTTCGAAACCAACACAACAACTTAAATGGACAACAAAGATTTGATTCCTCCAAATATTGTAAGTATCTTCTTGGTTATCACCAAAATTATGTAATTTATCCACTTTTACCGCTCGATATTTCTCGCCGCACCATTGTTTTCCGATTGGCATGATCAACAAAGATGGCACGATCATCACGCCGATCGTGCCACATGGAAATATGGCACGATCACATGTTCAATGATCGTGCCATATCGCGCCATATTGCCATGTGACACGATCAAAAGGTGGTACGATCATGATCATGATCGTGCCATTTTGACAGATTTGTTTTTGGTCTTGTTGATTTTGTTTTAATAGGGTATGACCTCGTTGCCTACGGAAAATAGTGTTGTTGGTCCTCCCAAGAATGATGAGAATGTTGAAGAGCTTGGTGTTGTTACCGATTACACACACGTATTCACGACGTATGAGTTATTTGTTTCTCGGGATAAATTATTTGATTGGGTGCGTGAGAGAGGACATGAGCACGGCATGGTAATTGTAATAAGTAGGTCGATAGTGGTTAAGGAAAGAAAAGACCTCGGATATTTTTGTCTTGTGAACGTAGTGGGCATTACCGTGATTCAAAAAAGACTAGAGATGTCGAACAAAATGATGCTAAGAAATTTGAAAAAAAGTCTCTAAGAGAAAATGAACTAAGAAATGTGGTTGCCCATTTCGTTTGAGGGTCGGCAAGTAACAATTGAAGGAGAATGGTCACTAAATGTTGAATGTGGCGTGCATAATCATCCAATTGCACAATATTTGAGGGTCACTCTTATGCCGGTCGATTATCAAGAAGTGAGGAAGAATATGTGTTGGATATGTCACATGGCAATATTTGAAGGACATTTTGTTTGGCCTACAAAATAAGTTTCAAGATAATAAGTCCACCATACGGACTATCTACAATGCCCGTATGAAGAATAGAGTTGTCGAGCGTGATGGTCGATCTCAAATGCAACAACTTATGCATAAATTGAAGGAGCATGGATATTTCTATCATGATAGACATTGCGAGACGAGTAATACCGTGAAGGATATATTCTTTGCTCACCCTACAAGCGTTGAGTTGTTGCGTGCTTTTCCGAGTGTCATTTTTATGGATTGCACATACAAAACTAATAGGTACAAGTTACCTTTGTTGAGATTGTTGGTGTGACATCGACACATATGACATTTTGTATTGCGATTGCTTATATGGAGTACGAGCGGGAAGATAATTACATATGGGCTTGCTCGGTCTTAAAATCATTGATGGACCCATCTTCCTGCCAAATGTGATTATTACTAATAGAGAATTAGCTCTAATGAATGCAATAGAGACGACATTTCCTACTTGAGACATTTTTCTGCTTCGGTGGCACATTAGTAGGAACATTTTGGCAAACCGCAAAAAATATTGGCCACAAAAGAGAAGTGGGAATCTTTTAACCTCTATTGTAATTTATTGGTCATCGCAAATTCCGAGCAATCATTTTATGACTTAATTAGGAGATTGCAAAATGTAATTTTGTGATTATCCGGCCGCCGTACAACATGTAATGGAGCAATGGATATGGCCAGAAAAAGAAAGATTTGTGTCTCGCTTGGACGAATAATGTCATGCATTTCGACAACACCACAACAAATAGGTAATTCACTTTATTGTGCTCATCATTGCGTTTATGTTATATCATATACAATCCTAAAAATTAATATAATATTATTTGAAAAATCATTATAGGGCGGAGAGTCACCATGCAAAGATTGAAAAGACAAATTTTTGCGTCTAGTCAGGGTAATTTCAAGACATATTGGGAACAGATTCACACCCTCCTCGAGGCCAAATTGTTTAGACAAATTGACGCATTAATGGTCTGCCAGTTTTTAACGCTAGGCTGGATTTTTGTGTTCTATTCGTGTGGGTTTGTAGTTTAGTTTTTAAGCCTAGTTCAATTCCCTTCCAATTCAGTTAGCCCAATCCTACAATCTCATGAGTTGAGTACGTCGTAGGAAAATTATAGTTAGGAACTTAGAATTTTATTTGGGTTCCCACACACTGCCGTTGATAGAGAGATTCAAATTGGAAGATCGTGGTGTCTACGAGCTTCGAGGATTCGAAGGATTAACAGAGAAAAAACGAAGAACAACAAAATCGTCGAAAGAGGTAAATTTTCTTTTCTTCCTTTAGTTTGAATAAATTTAATAAGCATGATTTTTGTGTTCTTATATCTAAAACTTAATTTTTAAAATCTCTCGCTTCCGCTCTGTTCAATTTGATTGGAATGCCGGATCTCATTGGACCCGAATTAGATTTTTTTTTTTGCAAATAACCCGAATTAGATTTAAGACTCGAACAATTTCCAACACTAATTTGTCTAAATACACACATGGATACCCTTTTTTTCTCCAATCTCTTCGTATTTTACATTATTATTTTTCTATTATTATCTGCGAGACTTATATTTAATGTTTATAATATATATGGCTTAACTGAAGATATATGATGATATAGTTTGATACTACCTAAATTAAAATCGTGACTCCACTTTTGGAGTAGACATTTATTCTATGGGTCAATATGCTTATCTGAGTTAGGGACGCCATCATAGGCCTTGCTATAGAGGCGCCCAATAATTTTGTAGTGTTTTTATTTTGTTTTACTTCTTCGCTTTGTTTAGTTGTGTTCAAGTTTTTTTTGTCTTCTTCGCACATGTAGGAAAATGTTTTTATAAAAAAAAATTAGGATTATAATGGGGGTGTTCATTTGGTCAAACCGAACCGAGCCAAAAATTTGGCTGGTTGAAATACAAAACCAGAAATCGAATCGTATTAAAAGTCGCTTGTTTAAACTGAATTTTTTTCCATTTTTACATTTTTTCAGTAAAAAAACTAAAAAAAATAAAAAGTTTCACAAAAACATATTTGTTCGTTTTGTCTTCTCGAAAAGTATCTACCCCTTTCTCAAAATCATTTATTGGAACACAAGGAGCACTCCAAAAACAGTAGAAACCTCTATTAGAATCAATAAAGCCATGTATATAGTTTATATATAGTCATGATTTCAAATGCCTTGCAAAGGATGAAACCGTCACCTACTCTGAAAAGCACGAGACATTACATTCCCACATCATAGGTGGAAATAATTTTCGGTCCGATTTCGGTTCAAATCGAATTTTTGTTTTTGATTCAATTCGACCGATTAACAAAACTGTAAACAACCCTAACTATAAAGATGCTTGCTTTTTCAAGGCCAAGATAGTTGGGGAAGTAATCTATCTTGTTCTTGTGTTATGTAGTTTTCTGTATCTTGATATGGGCTTTTAGATATTCAGGAGTAAAAGAGATAGCATAACTAATCACATCAATTGAACTCAATTTCAGGCAATTGTTTTATGAAAATCTTGTGTGGCTCAATTAGACAACCAAAAAGTTAGGGTGTTCATGTTAGTTCAAGTGGCTATGAAAATCTAGAGGGGGTGAATAGATTTTCCCGATTTTCAATTTGTGCCCTTTTTTTCGAATATGAAGATGGTGAAGAAGTAAAAGTGCAGAAAATAATCAACACACAATGATTTATAGAGCTTCAATCAATCTAGGGACTATGTGCTCTACCGCCCGATATATTCGAATGGATTTTGAAAAGGAATTTTTTTTATTGATACCGAACAATTACAACATTTACCTTGAAGAGTACCACACTCTTCTTACAACACCAACTTATAAGAGCACCAAACTCTTATCACCTCTATGAAGAGTACCAAAATCTTCAACACCTAATAATCAACCAAGTATGTTCTTACCACAAGAACACTAACAAGGATTTCTTGTTTTGGATGATTTGAAACAATCAAGATTACAACTCAAATGATGTATACAACTTTGTAAGTGCATGTGTAATCAAGAAAGAAAGCCTATCAATCTAGATATGAAAGTGAAGTCCTAGGCTTCATCTATTTATAAGAGAGCTTCAAGATCGGATCTCCGACATAGGCTCCTCCATCTTCACTTTTGTCTACAAAAGAAGGATAAAATTATCTATAAAATATTTAAGAAATGATAAAGTAAATCTAACAGATAAGTGGCTGAACAACGGATAGAATTTGCTATCAAAAATCATAGGGCGACCGTGTTAGATAAATATTTTTATCGTAATTTTGATGATTTCATATAAATGAGTTTTATACCAAAATAATGTCCCAAAATGTTGTCCAAATACTTCAAAATAATTTCAATGATTTTTACTAATTTTTTTGAAGTACTTCTTGAACTTTATTTTTGACAAAATTTGGACAACTTCTCTATACTTAGGTTGATCGGTCGCCCTATAGGGCAACCCGTACCTAAAAGTTGTATTTTGGAACATAATCGAAATAGAAAAGGAAAAGGGGGAGGGCTACCGACGCCCGAGTGCAACCTTGATGGGGTCGCCAGGTTGATCCCGTGTCGACTAGTGCCTGGGGTTGCTATTTTTTTATATTTTGGTCCTCTGTTTCAAGGGGGAGAAGCTTAACCATAAGGGGACCGGTCGAACCCCTAGGCGACAAATCACCCTATTTATTGGACCGGTCCAACCCAGGGCAACTCGTATTAAAATATTTCAATTGTCTTTTTACATTTCGAATTTGTTAGAGGGCGATCGGTCGCCCTAGTATTTTATCGCCAGAAACTATCATTGCAACAGACAACTTTTCATGAATTTATGACTTTGCTTCTAACAACTATTTTCTTGGATTGTTTGGCATTTTTTTTACAGATTTCACTCATCTAGGAGGAGCCTATGTTGGTGTTCAAATCAAGGAGCTCTCCCATAAATATTTGAAGGCTTGAAAGATCAAAGATACAACACAAATATACAAAGCAACAAGAAAAATCATCAACTCTATTATTCTTACTTGTCAACATTCTTGTTGCACTACAAGAAATTGAAATTTTACCGACGGAAAAATCTGTCGACAAACCCATTTTACCGACAGATTCGCGATGGATTCCCGACGAATTTTTCCGTTTGTAAAATGCTTGTCGGTAAAAATTTACCGACACAAAAAATAATCCGTCGGTAATTTACCGACGGATCCACAACAGAACTCCATAACACTATGCTGACAGGAGGTCGATGGAGTTTGTGTCGGTAAATGATATCCGTCGGGAATTTACGGCGCCCAGTAATAACAGAATGCTGACGGAATTGTGCCGACGGAATGCCGATAGATTTGTCAATAACTTTTACCGATGAAATACTGATGGATATTTTAACAAAAATTATAAATACTTTTTGTGAAATTTTATTTTTTTTAATTACTCATTTCCTGTTTTACAAATAACAATTCTAACAACATCCATTAAAATTTCACAAAAAAATAGTACAAATTGACAAACACTACCCAACATCCAAAATTAATATCCAACATCCAAAATCATACCAAACAAAGTACCAAAATAACATAAAACAATTCAACATAAACATCAAAGGTTGCAACATCTAAGAAACCAACATAAACAATCCAAAATCAAACACATCCATATAATCCAACCACAAGAGACACATCGCTAAACTATAATAGTCTAATCCTCACTAAGACTCGTATCACCCTCACCATCACCATCAGTCTGTGGGCCTCGGGGAGTAGTAGGTCATGGGAGGGGAAATATGAGAGGTGCTCATTTTCCCCATCATCCACTCTATCCGTGCCTCGAGGGTGCTCATCCGAGCTATATACTGATCATCCAACTTTTGTTGTACCTCAGCTTAACCCTCAACTCTTCCCTCCTCTCTTAGACGCTCAGCTGCAGCCTGAGACATCTAGGATCCTTCAGAACATATCTGTAACAACAATCTTAACATCCAAAATAATCAGCAAATTATATTTGCCTACTGAAGAAACTAGTACCTAAAACTAGTAATTAACCTGAAATGTATTTTAGATAAGTACAAAAACTACCGATGAGGTTTTAGATAATTACAAATATCCAAATATGTTTTAGATACAAAAATCCGCTGTCCACATTCTCATGTGCATATTTCAACCATTCGTTTTGTAACATGAGTATATTCATTCTATATGTGAAAAGTGTAAAGATATTCAGAAACTATTATTAATCAATTAAACTTAAAAAATAAGAACATTCATATCTAACCTCCTCTGCCTCTCAAGACCATCAATCCAACACGCGAGCAACAAATATGAAAACAAAGCTACAAGTTGCATTAATTTCTGGCCACTAAGGGAAATACATTCGATGTCAATAATTTTTTATATTGCCTAGTTAAAAGCACTTTCTATGCACAATAGATAGACCCAACTCATCATACATATATTAAGTATTGTAGAGTCCATTGGCATTTTTTTGTAGTGTAAGTACTACAAACATCTACAAAAATTGGGGGACCCCAAAATCTAGGGTTTAGTAATTAAGTGATTTTAGGGATTTTGGTTTTGGGACCTTTAATTTGTGGAGGAAAGGAAGAGCAAACGACCACCGGCGAAGCTTCGGTGGAGTTGCGCAGACGATAGACGAAGACGAGGACGTGCGCAGACGGCGAGCTTCAAATGAGTTTCTATTAGAGTTTGAGGGTTTGAGATTTTTGTGCGAGAGTTTTCACGTTTTCACGTTTTCAGATTGGTAATTAATTTTTTTTTGGAGAAAATGTTTTAATATTTTTTGAGAGGGAAAAGTGGTTTTAATATTAAATACATGCTATATCTTATTTTCATAATGACACTTTTATAATTCTTATTTCATATTATTTTTGTGTATACCTATAATACTTAGGTTATGAATTTAAAAATTTCTCATTAAATCATATGGGGAATTATGAATGTTAGCCTTATTTTTAGATTCACCGCAAGTGTACGGTGTAGTTTATAGAATAGAGTAGCAAGGTCGTATCCACGGAGACTAATAAATTTATGCACTAAGTATTGGACCAAAATAGTCTTATTTTTATTTAGACGATCGTAAGTAGATGATTGTTGTGGAATTAAAGACAAGATAGACTACAAAAACACAAGGCAATAATAATAATAGAATTATCAAGAGAATAAAATGGATTCTGGGTTATGGTTTTGATTAATATCTATCTTGTTATTCGATTTAATCAAAGCCAAAGTTATTATAAATATTCCTATAAGACGATCACAACGGTATTTTATCCTCCCTCTTGAGATGTATATAAAGTGTAGATTGAAATATCTATGCTAGCATCTCTACTCTTCAATAGATATACAACTCCCAAATGCACCAAAAATCAAATATCCTCACAAATATCCACAAACCTCTCGATTATGCAAATATTCATGTCAAGTACTCAAGATCTAGTATTGAAGCTCATCTCTCGAATTATGAATCAATACATCAAACATGCTAAATCATTGGCCAAATGATAAAACAAGAATAAGAACAAAGTACTCAAATAGACTTCAAAATAATAACTTCAACTAAGATTAAAACATCCAACAAGAGTCATTTAATCTACTTCCAAAACCGTAAATCACAAGAAGATTAGCTACACATGATGTTTAAACAACTCATAGACAAATTGTTCAATGTCATATTAAGCTCAAATGAAAGTTTAAGATACAAAGGTTTAAGAAAAACTTAGGAAAGTCGATAATCTCTCGATTTATCTTCAATCCTCAAGCTCGTATGCGACCGGATTCTCCTCTTGATTCCTCCTTGAAAGAGTAGAGCTTTGTCTTGTGTTCTATGGTCCAAAATGTGAGAATCTCCTGGCGTGTACCCCCAAAAGTCCTTTTATACGTTTTTAAAAGTCTAGGGCAATGTCTTTGTCGGTTTGGGACATTCCAGACAAGACGCCACGGGCGCGCGCTTCACGCACAACCAGGTCGTGCGTCAAAGCCGTAAGAAATATTGTTTCACCAAATGACGCGACGGGTCATCATCCCGCCGTAAGACTTGTTGGTCTGTGAATGATGCACGGGCGTGCATTGACGCACGACCTGCCGTGTGTCCTGCGTAGGCACATTCCCGCTCCGTACGTGGCCATTTCTTACCCGGTTCGTCTCGACTTCTTCTCGATTTAGCTCTAAACTTCATATATGCACCTGATTCTTGATGTTTCTTTATTGTAATGCTTCGATTTGCTACGAAATACTCGAAATATATATAATTCCTGTAAAACGAGCAAAGCGTAATATCTTTTCCACAAAAGAAGAATATGACCTATTTCACATGAGTTATTGCATGTTTATCAACAATTATAGCCAGAATTATACCCTAAAATACATGCAAAACTCACACTAATCTAACCCCCAAACTTAAATTGTTGACCATCCCGGTCAATGCTTAAAAACAAGACAAAACACAATCGGGAAGAATGACAAGCAAATAGGCAAGAACAACAACATAAAACTCATATTGCTTATCATAAGTATCAAACAATGAATTTATCAAGCTTGAACATTTAATATAGAACATATATCGGTCAATCCAGGGCAAATGCTTTGAATCACGACCCTATAGATTAAGTGCATACTCTCATCTCGAATGAATATGAGATGTGTTTACGCTCAAATCAATTCAATGTTGTAGAGTTATCGTAGGCTTGCAAATCATCTCATATCTCCGCCACTAGAATGTATGCAATTTGTGAATCAAAAAGGACTTTCTTATTTGGTTGTAATGACAGCTCTTTGGTTAGGATAGGAAACAACATGAATGATACACTCAAATCACAAACAAGACAACATAATATGAAAGCAGTAAAGGCTCAAAAGCTCACACGCTTGTAAATTCATAATTCAAAGCATCAAATCCATGTTCTCAACATCCAAATGCTTTATATAATCTATTCATAGCTCAATCAATTCATACTCAACATCCAATCCAAACAATATAAAATTTTCAAATTTAAGCTCAAGTCGCAAACAAGAGATCAACTCACTCCCTAAAAACTATAAAAGCAATAAACGTGCTAAAACTGTAAACGTGCTACTAATGCAAATGCATCCTAAAGTGCTCTACATGAAACTATATGAAAACACACGAAAAAAATGCGAAAAGTTTTCTATCCACACATTTCATATCAAATTAACTATCTCTCCCCCAAACTTGAATGGAATTATATCGCACGCAAGAAAAGATAGAATTTCAATATTGAAAAGTGTGGATTTACATGATTCACTAAGGAGGAATTCATCCTGGTGTATCTGATGCATCATCTGCATCATCTCCAAACTCCTCTGCTGTTGTTCCATCCTGAAAGCATGGAATTCATCCCGGTCCAGCCGCATGCTCTCCTCAAGGGAAAATAATCGGTCGTTAAAATTATGCCCTCTTTGCTGTTCTCCTCCATGAGAGGTTCCGGGGATATAAGTCTGTACTTGAGGGATATCTTGCTCAAATACCCTTTCTTGCCTATCAAACTCTGTCTCCTCAGCCACCACATCGTCCTCGTCAAGGAAACCTTTGATTCTTCGCTTTATTCTTGCTAACTGAGCCTCTATAACTCTGTTATGAGCTTTAGAGTTGAGCAGAAAACTAGCACGATCGTTGATGTTATCCACGGTGGTGAGAACCGTGTTAGGCAGTGGAAAAGCGCTCTCGTATTTGTGTTGGAAGAGGTACGCGCCCTCTTCTTCTGTAATGATCTTCATCGGCGTATCATTGCAAGGTTGATCCACCTTCCTCCCGCAATCGGATCTAGGCCTCGATGTCAATACAAAGTGTTGGGCTATAGGAGTGGTCATACATTTAATCACGATAGTGCCAGCTTTCGCTTCCGCTTGGCTACCTTTTCTCCTTGCCCGAAGTAGGCGGCCGTGTTATAGGGTGTACCAGTCAACATACACCACAACAGATAAAGCTCACGACGGCCATCCTCTCGTTATCTCCTCCGGCAAAGATGGAGGATGACGTGACCGCTGAATATATCAAAACACGTGGTTTAGGACCAAGAAGATTTGGCACTTCGTGCCTTGTATAGAACATGGCCCATCTCTCCGATTATGTACCCAGCCCCGCACAAGTCATATTGGTTGTAGTGCTCGCGGCTTGGAAAGGTGCATTGGTAGGACCCCAAATATGGTGTTCGATTGGACAATAGATAATCTCCTACGCACGTTTCCCAAGCGAAAGTGCACCTCAAAAGGCTCGGAATTTTCTCCTATTTTAAAGACTTCAACTGTGCTGAGGAATTCTAGCGTGATTTTCTTGTAAGTCGGCCACCGTCCCCTCATGAACCCAGTCCATCCGACTCTCTCAAACAATCGCCAAACATCCTCGTGTATGCCCAAGAGTTGTAAGTCCAAGCGGCTATGATAATCTAGAGGGGGTGAATAGATTATCTCCATCTTTTCGATTTCGCCCTCTTTTTCGAACAAAACAAGCCAATACAATAATAAAGGTTCGGGAAATAAACAACACGCGTCGATTTATAGAGGTTCAACCCACCTAGGGCCTAATCCTCTACCACCCCAGTATATCAGGGATGGATTTCAAAAAGAAATTTTTTTTTATTAATTATCAAAATTAATACAACACCTTACAACATCACATTGAAGAGCACCACACTCTTCTTCAACACCACCTTTGAGATTACCACAATCTCTCTTGAAGATTACCACAATCTCCAACGGCACCTTGTGAAGATCACTACAATATTCAACCTTGAAGAACACCAAATTCTTCAACACCTCAAGAGCACCACACTCTTGAAACACCTATCACCTAGATCACCCAAGTGTATTCTTTCCAAAAGAATACTCACAAGATGTCTTGTGTTGAATGATGACCAAAATCAAGATTACAACTCAATAATGAATATTACAATTTGAGTGCAAGTGTAATCAAGAAATGAAAGCCTAGACCTCAAGATGTGAAAGTGATAAGCTAGGAAAATTACAACAAGAATGATAACAATGAAGAGCTAATGACTTTGCTTGAATGTATCTTCTTGTGTTGTATCTCAATTGTTGTATTGGTTGCTCCAAAACTTCCTCTATTTATAGGAGATGATTGATCATGTATAGGATCCTCTTGGGGATTGAAAATCTACAAAAAAAAAATACAATTAAAATCAAGAATATAGATGTTAGAAATCAATCCCACAATTTAAGGAAAGTTGGTCTCACGCTTGCACAACAATCTTTGTCATCAAAACCTTTATGCACCGATCGCGCACAAATAGGCGTTAGAAAGTCACAATTTTACACAGGCGACCGGGATCGATGGGGTCCGACCAGTCGACCTTGATCGGTCGACCATCCTCAAAAAAACAAGTCAAGGCTTTTGTTTTAAACAAGCAATCCTGTGTACGGCCGGTGGGTGTACCGGTGGACCGACTCGCTTTATTTTACTCCCGTCGCATTTTTGTTTCAAAACACATCTCCAGGCACGGGTTGCCTATATACGACCGGTCCAACGCTTGAACGGAAGTGTTGTCCAATTTTAATCGAAAATAAACTACATGAAATACTCAGAAAAATTAGTAAAAACATTTTAAAACAATCGGGAGTATTTGGACAACATTTAAAAAATTGTTTTGGTGTAAAAACAAAATCATCAAAATCATGAAAAAAACATATATCAAATAATCTCCCCCTTTTTAATGATTACAAACCAAAATAATTTTAGAAATATTGAGAAGTCGAATTTTTTAAAATAAAAAAATGATTTTTCGGTAAAAACATCTAACCGTTTAGAAGCGACAAAATTAACAAAATAAAATAGCAACCAAATAAGGCAAATAAATATTTTCCAAATATTAGCACAAGTTCCCCTATCAACAAGCACATCAAGAATAAGAAACAAGTAATCAACAAGAAGCTAAAAGCTCCGCTTTTACATATTGAGCTTAAGTATCAAGAGCTTATAAGCTCCCATGTCAACAAAACATCATTAGTCATGAAAATGAGTCCATAATACATCAAATGGACTAAGTATAATCCACAGCTTTTGGCTTTTAGGAGCCATAGCTTATAGCTTCTTTCGCGAGCTTTTATTAGCTTTTATGAGCTAATGAGCTTATAACCTGTTTCTCCCCCTTTGGAATCATAAAAAAGAATGTTAGCACGATAGAAACATCATGTACCCATATCAAAGTGTGCATTTTATTGAGCTATATGATCATAGAAGCTTATATTTCCAAAAGTAAAGGGAAGAGTTGATTAAAAGACTTGTAAGAACTTGTGAAAGCTCATTTAAGTTCAAAACATGATCTCTATAAATATATAAGACATTTGAAGCTAAGAGAGTCATGGAAGTAATGAATTTTCCTTAGAAACATTTTATCAAACACTTGGCGGGCATGAAGTATAAAAGGAAATGTGTAGCCCTTTTTTAAAAAAAATTGCCAAGCCAATATATCATCACTATTTTGCACAACACATCATTCAACCAATGTTACCCAACAATATCAATAAAGAGACTTATCTCAAGGGTTCAACCCAATTGAGATAAATGATCAAGGCATTACAAATGCCATCAAGCAAAAATTAAAAGAAGCACTTTTACCATCAAGTACTTCAACCTTTTATCCAAGATATCAAACAATGCCATAAATTAGAGTATTTTCACCATCAAATACTCTATTAAGGCTAATACCACAACAATCAAAAGCTACTAGCATTCTTGCTAGTTCATCCCCTTTAAGAAAAACAAGCAAATCTCATTATTGCAATAGAGTTGTACAAGATAGTTCATAAAAATATGATAAATCAAAGACAAGGTAAAAAAAATTTCAAAGACAATAAGATAAACGCGGGGTAGGGACATCAAACCTCATCCGAAGAGAAGCAAGCCGCAGGGAGAAGCTATTTGATGAATTTCTTAACTTCCCGGAGCTCTTTTCTAAGAGATGCAACATCTCTAAATGTTTCTCTTTCCATTTTTTCCATTCTTTTTGGAGACTTAAATCCTCAACATCCGGCTCGTTTTCATCTTCTCTATAGTCTCCTTCATTATAATCCTCTTCTTCATTCCCCACATTCTCTTCTTCCCCATCTTCTTGTTCCCCTTCGACATTACCTCTTCCAATATTTTCAATCTCATTGTCATTAAAGAAGTTATCCAGGAGGTTGTTGTGGATTTCGAGCACGCCCCCGGCAGCTTTTGTGGCAACCCGTGGTAAAGTTCGCCGCATTCTTACCATTTGTAGAATGTTATCATTATCATAATCATTATGACGAATTTCAGTATTCATCTCATTCTCCGGGTAGCCCGATAGGTATAGAAGTTGGCAAATCAAGTTCCCCAATGTATATTTCTTCTTAGTAAGCCTTCTTGATTCCGACAAACAATTCACAAATATAGCCGCATAATTCACCCTTTCTCCTCGGATAATCTTATAGGTAAGAAAAAGTTTGAGATTACTCGGAAGTTTCACTTCTTTACCACATACACAATAGGAGCAAAAAATAGACACTATTCGATAATTTGGCGGCATTGTCGAGAAAGTTACTTCCGGAAACACTCCTAAAAATGTTTTCACCTCATCTAGTGAAACACCAAAATGATCATCATCCCAATGAGTGCAATCCACATTAATAACTCCATCATTCGGCACATTAAAATGATTACAAATATCAGCCAATGTCCAAGAAAAATGCCTATCATTAACGAATGTGTGAAGTTTCAAAGGATTATCTTCCATAGCATCAACAATCCACATATTTGCATAAAAAAGTTTTATAAGCTCGTCATCATAATGAAAACACGGATTATCCCATAATGATACCCAACCTTGAATTTCAAAGTAAGCCCTAATTTCCGGATATTCATCATGAAATGCTAAAATTTGAACCATACGAGTGCAAGCAATTTTCTTGTCATTCAATCCAAATCTATTAGCTCTAGATGGAGGCTTGGAAAGAAGTGACAACTTACTTGAGTCCCAATGAATATTCGATTTTGAAATCCCGGCTCTCAATTCAACAATCTCCTCTTCCGTAAGCCGGTTTCGATTATCTCTTTGTTGAACATCATCTTGTTGGGGGTTAGAAGAAGATTCTCTCCTTTGCTTCCTTCTCCTCTTTTGAGGATTTTGTCCGGTGAATTGACTAAGTGCCATGAAAACAAGATGAATATTTGAGAGATATAAGCTAAACGATGGAATAATTTGAGAGATAATGAAGGATTTTGTGAAAATTTTAGAGTGAAATAGAGCTAGGGTTCAAAATTTTAAGGAGGAAATGAAGGAAATAGAAGTCCCATGTTTTAAAAACATACTGCCCGTGTGTACTGGTCCTGTCGACCGGTCGACAGGGGTGTCGATCGTGTGGTCGACCAAGTACTGCCTCACGGGTACCGGTTTTAAAAAATTTGACTGAAAAATGCAAATTGAACCCCAATCGTTTTAAAAACGTGCGAACGTGCAAATATGGAATATATCCAATTTTTATGAGCCAATAAAATTAAGAGACTCGATTAAAACAAGATTTCGGAAAGTGCCCCTTTTTTTAAAAAAAAAAGTCGGCAAATCCATTTAATGGCATTTAAGAGAAATGCAATGAAATAGTTTGAAGAATAAGTGCATGATTATGACATGAAGAACATCGAGTTCTAGGAATAATAGGAGTGAATGTACCTCGATAGTTTAAGGACTATTTGTCAAATGAGTGAATAACCATTGATGAAGATATATAAGTCTTACACAATTTGTTAAAACAAATCTTGCACAAAACAATGTGACACAAGTATAGGATAAAAACAATAAGAAATATCACAAATAAGCTTATGCCAAAATAATAAATCACAATAGTCATATTAAATGCACAAGAGTTTAAAAACATCAATCAAGGTCTCTTTTTTAAAAGATTTTAAGAACACACATGTATATGAGACCTCATTTAAAAATAAAAAAATCATTTCATAATTAAAACACAAATAAAAACATGCATAATAACACAATACAATGCATATTTAAATAGGGAGATAAGGTTTACCAATACGTCATTTACATGGGTTGTGTTGTTCGTTGTTGGTGATATCTTCCCTTTGAAAATCAACTTGTTGATGATAGCTTCTCCAATTGCTCCATTTCCAAGGATTATGTCCTTCCCATTGTTGATAATGTCTTTCTATTGGAAATTCATTATGGTGAAGTCTTCTTATTTGATCAAATGAGATGGTCATTTGATGTCTTCTTCAGCGGTATGAATTTTCCTTGATTATTATCCCCGGGTATATAATGTGACATCGTTTTGTGGTACCCTCAAGTGTTTGGGTCCTTTGGGATTAGCTTTGAGACTTTTAGGTCTCCAACAATAATTAGAGCTATTTTCAGCCCGACAAGTATTTACCGTATGACCCTTTTTACCACAATAAAAACATGTAATTCGAGGAGCATAATGACCAACATGCATAGAGACTTGATTCTTTTTCATATGATTAATAACACTAGGCTTATGATCAAGTCCTTGCTTCAATTTATCACAACTATGAACATCAACAATATTGGTCATTTTATCGGTACTTAAGTTGGATTTTGATAAATCCTTTTTCATGCAATTAATATTCTCAACAAGAGATTATTTTCTTTTTCAAGGTTTCTAACCTTATCAAGTGTGGTGGTGTGAGCACATGAAAGTGATTCATAGGAAATAAATAAACTATCCTTTTCATTTTTCAAAACATTTAATTCCTTTTTCAAATTTTTGTATTTAACAAGTAAGTTTTGGAATTCATTTTGAAGCTCATCAAAATCATTTTGCAAATCATTATAATCATTAAGAAATTCATTATCATAAGAAGTAGAGGGTTTAGAACTTACCTCATTTTCTTCTTGAAGCCCATAAGACATTGTTCAACTTCTTCGTAGTTGGAAGTTGTAAGAGGCTTGTTCCTTGGATTTGATTTTGTATCCACTTGAGAAGTAGATGCTTTTGAGTTTCTCCTTTCATTTGTGTTGGACCTTTAGCGCTATTCGGATTGACGATGTCCCCACAAACCAACACGAGTCTTTTCTAAATAAGACTTTGTCCTCACTCATGCGCACTCGAAAACTTCCCCAGGGGGTCACCCATCCCATGTCTACTCCAGGCCAAGCACGCTTAACCTCGAGTTTCTATGTAATGGGCACGAGAAAAGAAGATGCATCTGTTGGTATAGGTAGTCCAAATCATATCCTTTAAGCTATCCTTTAACTATGCAATCCGGGCGCTCACGAGTTCGAATCGCGGGCGCGCCCGCGCTCTTTTTAAAGCCCATTGCAGGAGGATCTTGAGCCAAATCCCAACAATCCCCTCCCAAAGACTGCCATCTTTCGGCCTCTAGTGCTTGGCAACCTCCTCATTGTCCGCCAAACTTCTCGGTTCTAACGCTAACTTTGATTCAAGCGTCGCGTCACACGCATGACCTCTCGATTCCGGCCACCCAAAGAACCTACACTTGATTTCTGTTTACCTCGATTTGGGGCCGGCCACGACAACTTACCCTTCAGATTCTGGTCCACCCAAAGAACCTACACCTTCAGTTCGTCTATTTTACGAGTTGACGCCACCTGGCAACTTACCCTTCGATTCTGGTCAACCCAACAACCTACACCTTCGATTCGATCTGTTTCGGCCACCTGGCAACCTACCCTTGATCCGGTCCACCGTAAAACCTACACCTTCGAGTTCAGTCTATTTTACCTCGATTCCGCCATCCGCAACCTACCTTCGATTCGGTCCGTTTACCTCATTGCGCCAAAGATCTCAATTCCACCGCTCCGGCAACCTCACTGCAGCGTGCTTCCAAGGAATTCGAACTCGTGACGTGACCGCTCGATACCGGTTGTTGGACCTTTAGCGCTATTCGGATTGACGATCGCCCACACAAACCAACACGAGTCTTTTCTAGCACACTTTGTCGTCACTCATGCGCACTCGAAAACTTCCCGGGGTCACCCATCCCATGTCTACTCCAGGCCAAGCACGCTTAACCTCGGAGTTTCTATGTAATGGGCACGAGAAAAGAAGATGCATATGTTGGTATAGGTAGTCCAAATCATATCCTTTAAGCTATCCTTTAACTATGCAATCCAGCGCTCACGAGTTCGAATCGCGGGCGCGCCGCGCCTCTTTTAAAGCCCATTGCGCAGAAAAGGGATCTTTGAACCAAATCCCAACAATTTGCATATACTTCATAGATGGCTTCTAATTTTTGCCATACTTCATGTGCCGATCAATTCCTACAATATGATCAAATTCCAAAGTGGTAAGTGAACAATACAAAATATTTAGAGCTTTACCATTTAAGGAGATGATTTTCTTCTCTTCATCATTGAGCTCCATGAGGACTTTGGAGGTGTGTGGTGTATTTTTATCGGAATATATTCTCCATTGACGACCGTGTTTCAAATATCGAACCCGCAACCTTGTAGATAGCATTCCATTCTTTCTTTCCAAAATGTATAATTTTTGGAATCAAATAGTGGTGGCTTGGTGGTGGAGGCGCCGTAAGGTGGACTTCATTCGTAGCCGGTGATCGTTCCTCTTTACTCGCGATGTGGAACGAGCTTGCAAAAGAGTTTGGCTCTGATACCACTTGTAAGTCCAAGCGGGTACGATAATCTAGAGGGGGTGAATAGATTATATCCATATTTTCAATTTCACCCTCTTTTTCGAACAAAACAAGCCAAGATAATAATAAAGGTGCGGAAATAAACAACACGCGTCGATTTATAGAGGTTCAACCCACCTAGGGCCTAATCCTCTACCACCCAAAGTATATCGGGATGGATTTCAAAAAAAAAAATTTTATTAATTACCAAAATTAATACAACACCTTACAACATCACCTTGAAGAGCACCACACTCTTCTTCAACACCATCTTTGAGATTACCACAATCTCTCTTGAATATTACCACAATCTCCAAAGGCACCTTGTGAAGATCACCAATATCTTCAACCTTGAAGAACACCAAATTCTTCAACACCTCAAGAGCACCACACTCTTGAAACACCTATCACCTAGATCACACAAGTGTATTCGTTTCATAAGAATACTCACAAGGATGTCTTGTGTTGAATGATGACCAAAATCAAGATTACAACTCAATAATGAATATTACAATTTGAGTGCAAGTGTAATCAAGAAATGAAAGCCTAGACCTCAAGATGTGAAAGTGATAAGCTAGGCAAATTACAACAATAATGATAACAATGAAGAGCTAATGACTTTGCTTGAATGTATCTTGTTATGTTGTATCTCAATTGTTATATTGGTTGCTCCAAAACTTCCTCTATTTATAGGAGATGATTGATCATGTATAGGATCCTCTTGGGGATTGAAAATCTACAAAACAAATACAATTAAAATCAAGAATATAGCTGTTAGAAATCAATCCCACAATTTAAGGAAAGTTGGTCTGTCGCACAACGGCCGAGAATTTCTTTGTCAAAACCTTAGAGCGGCCGCGCACAAATAGACGTTAGAAAGTAATAACACGATTTTGCAGGCGACCGGTCGGGGGGTCCGATTTGTCGACCTGTGCCTACCGTCGACCATCATCAAAAAAACAAGTCAAGGCTTTTCTGTTTTAAACAAGCAAATCCAGGTACCCGCTAACGCCACGGTTGACGCTCACGTCGACGGTCGACCCGCTATTTTACTCCCATCGCATTTTCTGTTTCAAAACACATCTCCAGGCACGGGTTGCCCTATAGGGCGACCGGTCCAATGCGAAACGGAAGTGTTGTCCAATTTTAATCGAAAATAAACTACAAGAAATACTCCGAAAAATTAGTAAAAAACATTTTAAAACAATCGGGAGTATTTGGACAACATTTAAAAACATTGTTTTGGTGTAAAAACAAAATCATCAAAATCATGAAAAACATATTTATCAAACAAGAGTTTGGTACAGTCGTCATCGGTGTACCGTGTAACTTCCATGGGTCCGGTAATAACCGGTAATTAGCTTATTCCACCTCTCTGTATCATTGTCTTCCGTAAGTACAATCCCGTAATCCGCAGTGGCTATCCGGGTGTACCTCTTGTGGGGTGCAGACTCCTAGGGAGTCTCCTCCTACTTTGAAGGCTTCTCCATTCTGCCATTAGTTCGAATTTGTACCTAGCAAAACATATATAAGATTCCAATGAGACTAAGACGAAAACAAATATGATGAATTCAAGCCAAATAATTCATATAAGGCATAATGTCTCTTCCCTACAATTTTAATCAACAATTAAACTCCAATTTATAAATAGCAATACAATTGTAGAGAATCATAGCCACATTAAACATTCAAGCTCATGCAAGATTCATCATCAAATCAACCAAATATGCCTCAATTCAATATGCTCACAAGGTGTTCGATAACATGCCTCATTGAAAAATTCAAGTAAAACATGGCAAATTGATCATAGCATGAACCATATATAATCCCTAATACATATTTTACAAGATATTCGAATGAAAACATGAAGTTCTTACCGGAATTCTCAAAAATTTGAAAAAGGGCGAAATTGAACCCTATGTGCCTTCTCAACCAATTCTTCCTCTAATTCCAAAATTAATGCCAGATTAAAGTGTAAAATGAAGGGGTAATGGATTTTGTGTGAGAATTGAGTGATCTTTCGGAGTTTTAAGCAATTTTATAAAGGGCGAGAAGAGTTGTGATTCTGTGAAAAAACTAGGTCTGGGTCGACTTATTTAAGCCTCAGCAGATGGACGCACGGGTCGTGCGCCTTGAGCACGATCTGCCCATGTGTCATGCCTTAGCCACACTCCAATTTTTGCAATCACGCATGGGTCGTGCGTAAACGCACGCCCTGCCCATGCGTGGCTGCGAAGCAAAATAGGCATTTTCAATTTTTTTAAAATAAAAATTGGGAAATCCTATCTAAAAATAGAAGAAAATAAAAGCGAAAAAAATCACACCACAAACCATTGGGTTGCCTCCCAACAAGCACTAAAATTAACGTTTATAGCTTAACGCTTTTGTGTATTACTCGATCACGGATCCCGCAAGATAAGGGATGCCGATTCTTTTTGTTACCTCTATTGAAGTAGTGCTTAATCCTCTAACCATTCACCAAGAATGTCTCACCATCCTGGGTTAACAATTCTACTACTCTTGGGGATTCAACACCTTTTATATTACGAAAGGCCCCGACCACCTAGATTTGAGCTTTTCGGGAAACGTTTAAGATGTGAATTATATAAGAGAATTTGGTCACCCAATTACAAGGCCATATCCAAGAGATCCTCCAAATGATCCATCTTCCTTAAATGTCTTATTCATCACATTTAGGCAGAGTCTGCTGTACACGAACTCAACCCAGTTAATCTTTTTGCCATGCATGATCGCAGCCATGACGATCAACTTAGTCTTTGACAGCTGGTTGTAGCTGCCAAACTTCATATCAATACACTTGGAACGACATCCATCAGCTTATGATAGTCGTCCTTCAATAGTTTCTTGTCAGCTGTGTAGACCACCTTGGCAGCACATTTCGGTTTGGCTACCTTTTTCAATGCAGCAGCCAAGTCTACATCAGCTTCATTAATTTCCTTTATGCCTTCCGACGGCAACAAGTAGTGCTCGCAAGGTCCTTAGCATTTATTATTATGTCCTTGCGGTGGATGAGAAGACTTGATCCCTTCGTCCCGCACCTCCGTGTTTACGTAGAATTGAGCTACCTCCTCAAGGTAGGTGAGGGAATACTCCATGGTTAGAAAAGCCTTGAGACTGACTTTTCTAAAGCATCTCACGATCTTCTAAACTAAGGTTTCGTTAACCCTGTTTCACCATTCCTTCAAAATCTACTGATGCTCCCCGAGTGGATTTGCTTAGAGAACTAGACAAAATCGAACTTTGGTGCCATTTTTAGAAAATTTTACCAATTAAAACTTACGAACTTTCTTGAGAGTACTTAGGTTTCGAGAGAAAAATATAGCTTGCTTTTGCCTTGCTTGGAGATGAACAGTTTCGTAAATGAGAGAGAAATTTGAAAAAAATATATATATATATATATATATATATATATATATATAGGGTTATAAAAAGACATGTCTTTGGTTTTGAATTTTGATCGAGATCAATGGCTCATATTAGAACGTCAAAATCGCATTTAATGCGGCACCATTTATATTCAATCATATACTTATCATGCGGCTTTTTTCTTGTACCCGTCATTATTACGTGGACGTCATCCTTAAAAATATTCCGCTCATTTAAAATGACGCGTTTTTGTCACTTTGTTCATAAATGACTCAAACTTATATCAAATATGACTTAACTCGCTTCTCTCTTTTATCAAGTGACTCGGTTTTGTCGCCTAATTCGATCTGGTGACTTTTTTCGACATGGTTTGTTTCACTTTCTTTGATTTGTGAAACTTGCTCTTTTCTCATTTTCTCATCGACTATCTCTCACGATTGAGCCTTCTAAGTGTTAACTCACTCAATTAACCCTAGCTCATTCTTAAGCTCTTAAAATCTTGATTCACATAGGGGCATAGTGAATATGTCGCCTAATCGCTTATCGGTTGAGATATACTCCAAAGTGATGTCTTTATTTTCAACATGATCTCTTATAAAATGATATCGACATCAATGTGCTTTGTACTTGAATGCAACACGGGTTACGTGATTGCAATGGCACTAGTCAAATCACACATAATTGGAATTTCTTTTTCTTCAATCTCATAATCTCTCGAGTTGTTGTCTCATCCATAAGACTTGGGCACAACAATGCCGCCCAGCCTATGTACTCTACTTCACCGGTTTGTGGATGTGGCTATTGAGTTTTGCTTCTTGCTAAACCAGAAACCAATCTATTTCAAGCATTTGACATGTACCAAGTACTATTCCGTAAACTCTACATCCACCATAGTCCGAGTCCGAGTAACCAATAAGCTTGAATCCACCTTCCTTTGGATACCATAAGCCAACTTCCTGGCATCCCTTCAAATACCTTAGGATTCTCTTAGCAGCAGTCATGTGGCTCTCCTTTGGTTCAGATTGAAATCTTGCACACACACCTACTGAAAAGGTGATGTCTGGCCTGCTTGCTGTTAGATAGAGCAATGATCCAATGAGTGCTCTATATCTAGTTTGATCTATAGCTTTGTCATTCCGCATCCATGTCCATCTTGGTGATGTATTCATTGGAATTATCACAGGAAGACTTCTCTTCCATACCAAATTTCTTCATCAAATCTCTGGTATATTTTGTTTGACTTATGAAGGTTCCATCCTTCATTTGCTTGACTTGAAGTCTTAGGAAGAAAGTCAACTCTCCCATCATGCTCATTTCAAATTTGCCTTGCATGAGGTTAGAGAACTTATCACACAGCTCTTTATTTGTGGATCCAAAGATGATATCATCCACATATATTTGAACATCGTATAATCTCTCCATCTTGAATTCTCGAGCAGTGTTTTGTCCACTTTGCCTTTGGTGAATCCATTGTCGATTAGAAATTTAGACAGTGTATCATACCATGCTCTTGATGATCCTGTTTCAATCCATATAATGATTTCTTGAGCTTGTACACCTTATCTCCAATAGTCTTACGCTCAAAACCTGGTGGTTGTTCAACATAGACTTATTCTCTAGCACCGTTTAGAAATGCACTCTTCACATCCATGTGATACGTGGTGAAGTTCTTATGTGCAAGATAGGCAAGAAACATCCTTATTGCTTCTAATCTTGCAACAAGAGCAAAAGTTTCATCAAAATCTATTCCCTCTTCTTGGCAATAACCTTTGGCTACCAATTTTGTTTTGTTTCTCACTACAGATCCTTCCTCATTCATCTTGTTTCTGAAAACCCGTTTTGTGCTAATAACATTTTGATGGGTTGGTCTCTGCACCAATTCCCATACCTTGTTTCTTTCAAACTGATTCAGCTCTTCTTGCATGGCTTGAATCCAATGTGTGTCATCAAGTGCTTGTGACACATCTTTTGGCTCTATTTGGGAAATAAAAAAGTAAACATTGCTTCATGTTGTGCTCGGATCTAGTTCTTATGCCATCTCTTACATCTCCAGAATTAACTCTACGGTGGATGGTCTCTCACCATCTCACATCAGGTTAGAGCAAGTCATTGGATTCACCGTCTTGCCTAAGTTGTCTTGAACAACTCTCTCATCTTCATTTAGTTATAGACTTTTAAATTTGTTATTGAGATTCGGCTATTTCATCTTCATCTTGGTTGATTGCTCTTATTTAAGCTTCAACATATGGACTCTTCGCATAGTTGGTTGATTCATCTTGTCACTAACTCTTCAATGTCTTCTCCATTTACATTAGGTTCATCAAAAACCACATGAATAGACTCTTTTGTGGCCATAGTCCTCTTATTCAACACTCTATAGGTTTTGCTCTCGGTGAGTATCCCAAAAAAGATACCTTCATCGCCTTTAGCATCAAAAGCCTTGAAATTATCTTTGCCATTGTTATGGATGAAACATTTGCATCCCAATATCTTGAAATACCCAACATTTGGCTTTCTCTCGTCAGGATCTCATAGGGAGTCTTAGTCAATTGCACATTTTATCATGCATATATTTTGAGTATAGCATGATGTGTTAATGGCTTTAGCCCAAAATCTCTTAGGCAAGCCGACCCACTAACATGGTCCTTGTAGCTTCCTTGAGAGTTATGTTCCTTCTTTCAGCCTACTCCATTCTCATTTGTGGAGTTCTTTGCTGAGATAACTCATGAGCAATACCATTTTCAACATAATCTTTGAGTAATTATCCCATTGACAAACTCGGTTCCTCCTGTCGATCGTATCTTTATAATGGTTTGACTCTTTTCATTTTGAACTCTTTTCATCACCGAGGTAACTTCGCAAAGTTTTCTTCTTTTTGCACATGAAGATTGTCCATTTATACCTTGAATAATCATCTACCACCACTAAGGTGTATTTTTTCCACTTATGTTGGCTGGTTCAACGGGACCAAATAGATCCACATGCAACATATGTAATATCCTTGTTGAAGGACTTGGCTTATCCTTGAATGAAGATTTTATTTGTTTTCCCATCCGGCATGCATCACATACACTTTCTTTCTTGTATCGAGTCACGGTAATCCCGCCACAAGATGACTCCTTGCAAGCTTGTTGATTATCTTGAAATTCGGATGACTCGAGCTTCTTGGTCATAGCCAACTTGATTAATTTGTGCTCTTTGCTAATAGACAAGTGCTTGGTGTAGCAAAGAGACCAATCTACTACATAAGCAACATCTGTGATTTCCAATCCATTCTTCTTGATAGATCATGTGCCTTTGATTTCCCTTGGAGCTTCATTTCCTCCAAATATGACTTTTGAACCTCTAATATCCTTGAATCTTGACAGGTTTTTCTTATTTCTGTCATATGTCCGGGAATGACCACTATCCATGTACAGGGTTCCTTGGCATTTCATTTGTTCCTTGAATCGCAATCAAGGAAATTAGTTTTAGGTACCCATACTTGCCAGGTCCTGAGGGGTTAGTGCTATAAGATGATCCAATCAACCTATAGCCAAATGACTTGACTCTAACAGTTTGCCATCTATCAGTGCCATAATCATAGTGCACATTGGCAAATTGCTTGGGGGTTTTAGGTTCATACAGCTGTCTTTTTTGTCTGTATGCCAGTGTGTGTGTTTTAGCAATTGCTTTCTTGGGATAGTTGTGATATTTCTGAGTGTAGTGCCTCGGTGCATATGTGTGCTGATAATAGTTGTTTTCCTTTTGGAATGACCTTTGCTGAGGTTTAGGTCTTTGCCATTTACGCTTGTATTCCGTTGGTCTTTGTTGATATTTTACATTGTACCAATCAGCTTGGTTTGGATAGTTTCTACCATTCCCAACATGTGTGTTTTTCTGATTAAACTTCTGGGGTTTTTGGTAGCTCTGTTTGTACATCACAGAGTACTTTCTGTTTGGAGTTTGCTGAGGAACTCAGCTGGATTTCTTTTCAGCTATCCTCTCAACATACTCAACTGGTTGTTTTCCTTTTCCTTTATATCCAAGCCAGGTTTGTTTGTGATTGTGCTTAGGAGTGAATGTGGGTGCAACATTTGGTGTTTTGGATTTTTGAGATGCATCATTGCTTGAAGATCCTTTTTCTAAAATCACTCTTGGAGTTTTACTGTGCACAAAGGAATTGAATCCTATGCCCGAGTTATCTCCGATTTCTTTTGACTTATGATAAGATCACACAATGATTTGGATGCCTTTGTAAATGAGGCAATCACATTTTTGAGATCTTTTTCCTCTTTTCTATAGCAGACTATCTCTCGCTATCGTTTTGGCATTCTCGGCCTTGACTGTGTTCTCAACGGCCTATGTGACTTAGAGTACTCAACTCCTTAGTCAGTTGTGAATTTTGGCTTTTGAGTGGTTGTTTTCCGCATTTAGAAGTGTGTGTGAGGATTTAATGTGCTCAAAGTCTTTCATCATTTTGCCTAATGAATTATAAGATCAGTGGGTGATGAAGTGTGTGTATCACAATCACTATCACTTGAATCTGAATGAGATGAGTTAGAGTGTACCTCATCTTCTTGGTCTGGTTGATCTTGTTCTTTAGCCATAAGACAGATCATGGCTTCTTCTTCAGAATCACTTGAGTAGTCAACTTTACTACTCTCTGAGTCTGCTGTTTCTTTAGACTTAGTTGTCTCAGTAGTTTCAGCAGCCAACATGGCTTTCTTCTTTTCTAGTCTTATTTCTCTGAAGACTTTTCTTTCTTCTTCATTCCTATATTTGTTGATTGGTGGATAAGAACAATCAACTGCAAAATGTCCTGGTTGTCTGTAGTTCCAACACAGGTTCTCAGCTCTTTGATCAGCTCTTTCTGTCCTTGGGTTATCAGCTCTTTGATATTCTAGCCTTGGGCGGCCTATCTTCCCTTTATTTAGAGGGAGCTGAATGTCTCCTTGAGGTTTCGCCCTTGTTTCTTTTATAGTACTTATTGAAGAACTTGTTGAATCTTTTAACCATTAAGGTAATCTCCTCCTGGTCTATGGTTTCCTTTGGTTCAACTCTCTATCCATCCTTGACTATCAGTGCAGCTATCTTGGGTAGAGTTGTCTCCTCTTGATCTTTTCTTCTCGGCTCAAACTCATAGGCTTTGAGGTCTGAGAATAGCTTATGGTTGGATGTTTTTGAGAGGTCCATTGAATGTCTTAGAGCCATAGTCTTCATTTCCCATTGGATGGGAGGCTTCTTAGTATCTGCATACACATTTCCTTTTGTGTATATTCCTTTCCAAGAGTGAAAGCTCATTTGTGATTTCGGTGAATCTTGCATCCAACTAATCTATAGATTCTCCTGCAAACATTTTAAAATTTTCAAATTTTTGAACAGCAACAGATAATTTATTTTCTTTAATTTGCTCTAATCCTTCACAAATTAGAGTTAGTTTATTCCGATTTCTTTTTTGTTTTGCGCAGATTTGACTTTGTTGAACATGGCTTTGTCGAGTCTTGTAAAGTATGTCCTGGGGTACGTGTCCAAGTTGTATCTTTTTCTATCATCATTTGTCCACTCGATCCTTAGTTTTTGGACCATGGCTGGTCTTTCTTCAACAACAACTTTTCTCCTTCAATTGCGTAATTTTGCTTCTTCTTACAACCGTGTTCACTTTTAATATTTTCAATGGCCCATCCTCTATCACAAGCCACATTTCATCATGTAGAGAGATAGATGAGCACGTATACGAATTTTCCAATCATCAAATTCTTCAACAAGAAACATAGGAATGCGTGTCAAATTTGCTTCCATGATAATAACTTTGCTAAAAATGAAAGATTTTCGAAAATGCAAGTGTTTAAAACTTTTGAAAAGATAAAGATCTAGTTCAAGAACCGGTGCGGGAGGCTCAATGAACGAACCGCTCCGATACCACTTGTAGGTCCCAAGGGGTGTGAGTAAGGTTTAGAATGGGGGGTTGAATAAACCTTACCAACTTTTCGATTTTTGTCCTTCTAATATTGTTCAGAGTTAACTCAAACAAGCTATGTCCTTGAGGGATGACTAAGTTGGTTATTCAAATAGGTTAGCCACTCAATGACTCGATAGATCGTTGATAGAATAACTCAATTTGTTTAACCCGAACTTTAACTTGGTTGTGTTGGTTTTATCGCGGAAGACTTAACATCGTTTGAATTGTTTTAAGCTTGTTTGAACACTTGATTTTAGCACTTGTTTATTAATCGGTTGGAAAGCAAATATGAGTTTATCAGCAGATATGATGTAAGTATGCATAAATATATAAATGTGCTGAAAAATATATGACACAGTTAATTTTTATAGAGGTTCGAAGATGGGGTAATTCTTCTAATCCTCTCTTCTCCAACTCCTGGAAGAATCCACTATGTAATAGATCAGTTTACAAAGCGGTGAATAGTCTAGAGATAGCCTTGGTCACACAGTTGGCTTCTCTTCCGACTCAACTTTTTCTCAGGGCAACTGCCTTGCTACTTCAGCTCACAATCTCAAGCTCTTGGTTTTGATCACGAAGCCCTCCAATCCTCCTTGGAAAGTAGACCCCTTTTTATTCTTCAAAAGTTTCCTCTTCAACAGGTTTGAAGTTGTCTTTCCTTCACAGCTTGTGTTGGATCGATTTCCTTTGAGTTTCAGGCTTGAGGATTTGCTCGAATATACTTGAGAATATTGCAGGTTAATTACTTGAATATTTCTTGCTTGTTTGTGGTTCAGGTAACCTTTTCTCAATGAAATTCCTCAGCCTTTTATAGTGAACTTTTGAAATTTTGCCCGTTGAAGAGATAGGCTGATTTCAAAAGTCACTTGTGTTTGTTGGCTTGTCTTGTTGCAGTCTTTGATGTTAACATTTCCTCGTATTAAATGTCTTGCAGCGTTTCGACATTTGGTGCAATGTTTCCCATTGGTTTGTTCATTTTGCACACAACTGGAACTAACACTTTATCTCTGACAACTTTAACTTGTTACCATTTTGAGTAACATTCTTGACTTTCATCAACGGATCTCATTCAGTTGTCTTGACTTGACTGCAGTCTTTTATTCCCCAGATGACTTGAGTTAGTTTCCAATCCTTGGATGACTCATCTGTCACTTCAACTTGAGACTTGGCTTCTTGAGTTAACTTGATTGACTCTTCATACAGCTGTCTCACAGCTGATACATCTTTAGTCGAGTTCTTGACTTTCCTTCTTAGCCATACTCGGTTGTCTCACAGTGAGTCTTCACTTGATCTTGATTGACTTCTTGTATTCCCAGGCATAGCTGACTGGACTCAGTTTTTCCAACCCTATCTATTACAATGCAAATTACAAAGAAAAATGGGGTGCCAACTTCCTAGTTTAAGTTTTACATGGCATCCATCAAAATCTATAAAATAAATTTCCCAACATTGTCCCTTGAGTGTTGATCGTTGGGACACGTGTGAGAACACCTTCTTCGGGGGTAGGCTTAGCTTGGGTGCCCAAATTCCAGCTTCATCGCCATCTCCGGGAGCCATGTTCTCGATTGCACGGGGACGGTGCAGCAATGTCCATCGCAATTTGTTGTACCACTCCCCAAAGGATCGGTTTGCGTAAGAGTTTGGGAGGACTCGCTAGACCTTCTAGTAAGCTTTTCTCGTACATGGCTTTGGATTCTGCATGGCTTGCTGCATTTCCAACTTCTCACCTATAGCAAAGAAGATCCATGTCCTTATCGCTATCCGAGAGCATATCAAGATTCGTGTGAGTATGCTCTTGAGAGCTTGTAAAGGAGCACATCTTGGATTTCTCCAACGCTCGGGCTTGCTCGGCAGCCCGCTCCTTTTCTTCCTCTTTGAGAATGTGAAGGATGTCTAAGCAGTTTTCTTCATTTAGGGCAGATCGAACATCATTTACGCAGAGGAATCGGATAAGCTCTTCTTCTTCTTCAATGAACTCAGGGTGAGTGAACTGTACCCTTGATTGATCCAGCTTCCATGTTGTCCATTCTCTTAAGCATCGTTGAATATATGGATAAACCGGAGAATACATGATCACATCATCATCATCATCGTCTTCACCTCCAGTTTCGAGAATGGGAGGCAAGAGTCCTTGCTCTTTCCTCGATGCAAGAAAGATCGATTATAGGGGGAGACAACTCTAACAACTTCAAGTTCGATTGTTTCACCGCTTCACTTTCTCGCTTGTTTTCCTTACGATTGGGTCTTCACGGATCTCTATCGATTATCATCGAGACTACATCAACTCATCAACAATTTTTGAGATCGCTCCTTTTGATCACCAGAGATCTCGGTTGCTTTCTTCGGTGAAAATACCGGATTGTTTGTCTTTTCAAGCTCGGGTAGCCCGAGCGACCTTCTCTTCCTGGATGGGAGCAGAGGAACTTCTAGTTCAACATCCTCAGGTTCCTCAAAAGTGAAAGCTTTTGGATTTTTCTTAGAGGCAAGTGCCATTCTTGGAGGCGATCCTCTTCTTCTTTACAATAGGGGAGGGAATATGGTGTTCCTCCTCTATCTCGGCTGCGGGGGTAGGAGTCTCGGCTGCTCGGGCAAGTGACTCGACTGCATGGGCAGGTGCTTTGGACTTTGTTGCGGGAGCAGGTGCTTTCTTTGGCTTGGCTGCAGGGGCACGAGCAGGCTTGGATGCCACAACTCTCTTCTTCAAGGGAGGGGTCTCAGCTGTGTCTTAAGGGTCGAGTTGATTCCCCTCACTTGTATCACCTCATAGATCTCCTTCAAGCCCTCCGAGGGCAACTTGATGCTCGGCAAAAGGTCTTTTGACCGAGTTTTTGACCTGCTTTGTGGATGGAAGATTTGATTTCGTCATCCTGCACTTCTGCGTTTACGTAGAACATAACTACTTCCTCGAGGTACGTATGAGAGTATACCATTGTAAAAAAATCCTTCAGCCCCAACTTCTCCAACATCGCAGCTATCTTCTGAACCAGGGTTTCTTCGACACCCTGTTTGATCATCCCATCAAAATCCACTGAGGCACCAGTGTGGATTTGCATTGAAAGCTTCACAAAATCGTACTTTAGGGCCATTTTCAGACGTTTCTACTGATCGAAATAAGAGAAACTTGCTTGAGAAGAACTAGGGTTCGCACAGGTTTCATAGAGAAAAACATTTCCTTTGCTTGAAGATGAACAATTTGCATGAGGAGAGAGAAGTGCAAAGTTTTGTATATAAAGGTCGTGAAAGGACATATTTCGGATTTTGAAATTTTTTGATCAAAATCAACAACTAAGATTAAAATGTCAACACTGCATTTAATTCCCCACATTAAATGCAACAGCATTTATATCCAATCATATGACTTACTGTGCAGCCTTTATTGTGACCATCATTATTATGCTGACGTCGTCCTTAAAAATATTCCCGCTCAATTAAAACGACTGCGTTCTTGTCACATAGCTCATAAATGATTCAGCTTATGTCCAAAGTGACTCAACTTTGCTTCTCTCTTCTTATGAAGTAACTTAGCTGTCAGCTAACTTGATACATCTGATTTCCCGATAAGGTTGTTTCACTTGGCTGAAATGTGAAACTTTATTTGCTTTTATTTTCTCATCTTCTTTCTCTGTTGATTGAGCCTTCTGAGTTTCAACTCAGCTCAATTAACCCTAACTCATTCTTGAGCTCTTCAAATCTATATTCACATAGAGGCTTTGTGGATATATCGCCTAATCGCTTATCAGTTGAGATGTATTCCAAGGTGATGTCATTCTTTTCAACATGATCTCTTATAAAATGATATCTGACATCAATGTGTTTTGTTCTAGAATGCAACACAGGATTCTGAGTGATTGCAATAGCACTAGTGTTATCACGCATAATTGGAATATCTCTTTCTTCAATATCATATTCTCTCAGTTGTTGTCTCATCCATAAGACTTGGGCACAACAACTGCCCACAGCTATGTACTCTGCTTCAGCTGTGGATGAGGCAATTGAATTTTTTTTCTTACTGAACCAAGAAACCAATCTGTTTCCAAGCATTTGATATGTACCTGAGGTACTCTTCTTGTCAACTCTACATCCAGCATAGTCTGAGTCTGAGTAACCAATCAGCTTGAATCCACCTTCCTTTGGATACCATAAGCCAACTTCCTGGCATCCCTTCAAATATCTTAGGATTCTCTTAGCTGCAGTCAAGTGGCATTCCTTTGGTGCAGATTGAAATCTTGCACACACACCTACTGCAAAGGTGATGTCTGGCCTGCTTGCTGTTAGATAGAGCAATGATCCAATGAGTGCTCTATATCTAGTTTGATCGATAGCTTTGTCATCTGCATCCATGTCCATCTTGACTGATGTATTCATTGGAATTATCACAGAAGACTTCTCTTCCATACCAAATTTCTTCATCAAATCTCTGGTATATTTTGTTTGACTTATGAAGGTTCCATCCTTCATTTGCTTGACTTGAAGTCCAAGGAAGAAAGTCAGCTTTCCCATCATGCTCATCTCAAACTTACCTTGCATGAGGTTTGAGAACTTGTCATACAGCTCATTATTTGTGGAACCAAAAATGATGTCATCCACATATATTTGAACAAGTCGTATACTCTATCCATCTTGAATTCTGAAGAGTATTCTATCAACCTTGCCTTTGGTGAATCCATTGTCGGTTAGAAATTGAGACAATGTATCATACCATGCTCTTGGTGCTTGTTTCAATCCATAAAATGCTTTCTTGAGCTTGTAGACTTTATCTCCAATAGTTTTTCTGCTCAAAACCTGGAGGTTGTTCAATATAAAATTCTTCCTCTAACAATCCATTTAGAAATGCACTCTTCACATCCATTTGATACACAGTGAAGTTATTATGTGCAGCATAAGCAAGAAACATCCTTATTGCTTACAATCTTGCAACAGGATCAAAAGTTTCATCAAAATCTATACCTCTTCTTGGCAATACCCTTTGGCTACCAATCATGCTTTGTTTCTTACAACAGATCATTTCTCATTCATCTTGTTTTTGAATACCCACTTAGTACCAATAACATTTTGGTGGGTTGGCCTTTTAACTAATTCCCATACGTTGTTTCTTTCAAACTGATTCAGCTCTTCTTGCATGGCTTGAATCCAATGTGTGTCATCCAATGCTTGAGTCGCATCTTTAGGTTGTATACGGGAAGTAAAAAAAGTAAACATAGTGTCATGTTGTGCTCGATCCGGTTCTTATGCCATCTCTAACATTTCCAATGACTAACTCTAGTGGATGGACTCACACAGCCATCTCACATCAGGTTGGAGTAAGTCTGCTAGATTCAGCCGTCTTGAAGCTGAGTTGTCTTGAACAACCCTTTCTTTTCATTCAGCTGTAGACTTTCCAATTGACTTTGAGATTGACTATCTCATCTTCATTTGGGTTGATTGCTCTTACTTGAGCCTTCAACATAAGGACTCTTCTAGCAACAGATGTAATATCCTTGTTGAAGAAGGACTTGGCTTATCCTTGAATGAAGGCTTTATTTGCTTTCCCATCTAGCATGCATCACATACACTTTCTTTCTTGTATATCGAGTCCGGCAATCCTTCTACAAGATGACTCCTGCAAAGCAAGCGTGTTGATTGTCTTGAAATTCATATGACTCAACCTTCTTGTGCCACAAAACCAACTTGATTTGGATGTATTCTTTGCTAGCGAGACAAGTGCCTGGCACACTCCCATGTTGAATCCAACATTGTAGCCTTTATTACGAGTTGGTTGATGCTTAACAAGTTGAAGTTGAGGCCTTCAACATAAGCAACATCTCGTGATTTCCAATCCATTCTTCTTGATAGATCATGTGCCTTTGATTTCCCGGGAGCTTCATTTCGTTTAAATATAACTTTTGCACCTCTAATCTCCTTGAATCTTGACAATTTTTCTTGTTTCTGTCATATGTCCGGGCGCCACTATCCATGTACCGGGTTCCTTGGCACTCATTTTTGTTTCTTGAACCTGCAATCAAGGAAATTAGTTTTTAGGTACCCATACTTATCTGGGTCCTGAGGGGTTAGTGCTATAAGATGATCCAACCAACTTATAGCCGAAAGACTTGACTTTAAGAGGTTGCCATCTATCGGTTCCATAATCATAGTGCACATTAGCAAATTGCTTGGGGATTTTAGGTTCATACAGCTATCTCTTTTGTATGTATGCATGTGTTTGTGTTTTAGCAATTGCTTTCTTGGAATAGTTGTGGTATTTCTGAATGTAGTACTTGGGTGCATATGTGTGCTGATAATAGCTCTTTTGCCTTTGGAATGAACTTTGCTGAGTTTTAGGTCTTTGCCATCTTGGCTTGTATTCCATAGGTTTTTGTTGATGTTTCACGTTATTCCAATCAGCATAGTTTGGATAGTTTCTACAATTCCCAACATGTGTGTTTCTCTGATGAAATTTCTGGGATTTCTGGTAGCTCTATTTGCTTTTCACAGAGTATTTTTTGTTTGGAGTTTGCTGAGGAACTCGGCTGGATTTCTTCTCAGTTGTCCTCTCAGCATACTCAGCTGGCTATTTTCCTTTCTCTTTGTATCCAAGGCCAGTTTGTTTGTGATTGTGCTTTGGAGTGAATGTGGGTGCAGCATTTGGTGTTTTGGATTTTTGAGATGCTTCATTGCTTGAAGATCCTTTTTCCAAAATCACTCTTGGAGTAGGACTGTTCACAAAGGAATTAAATTTTATGCATGTCTTATCTCCACATTCTTTTTTACTCATGATAAGATCACCCAATGATTTGGATGCCTTTGTACATGAGGCAACCACATTTTTTAGATCTTTTTTCCTCTTTTCTATAGCAGCTAACTCTGCTGTGATCTTTGCATTTTCAGCCTTCAGCATAGTGTTCTCATCAGCTATATGACTCAGAGTACTCAACTCTTTAGTCAGCTGTGAGTTTTGACTTTTAAGCTGGTTGTTTTCCTCATTTAGGATTGTGTGTGAGGATTTTATGTGTTCAAAATCTTTCAACATTTTGCCTAATGAATCATAAAGATCAGTGGGTGATGAAGTGTGTGTATCACAATCACTATCACTTGAATCTGAATGGGATGAGTTAGAGTGTACCTCATCATCTTGATCTGGTTGATCTTGTTCTTTATCCATAAGGCAAATCATAGTCTCTTCCTCAGAGTCACTTGAGTAGTCAGCTTCACTACTCTCTAAGTCTGTTGCTTCTTTGGACTTGACTATCTCAGTAGTCTCAACAGCGAACATGGCTTTCTTCTTTTCCTGTCTTCTTTCTCTGAAGACTTTTCTATCTTCCTCATTCCTATATTTGTTGACTGGTGGGTAGGAGCAGTCAGCATCAAAGTGTCCTGGTTGTCTGCAGTTCCAACACAGGTTTTTAGCTCTTTGATCAGCTCTTTTTGTTCTTGGGTTATCAGCTCTCTAATATTCAACCCTTTGATACTCAGCTCTCTTGGGTGGCATGTCTTCCCTTGACTTGGAAGGAGTTGAATGTCTTCTGGAGGTCTCACCCTGATTTCTTTTATAGTTCTTATTGAAGAACTTGTTGAATCTTTTGACCATCAGGGCCATTTCCTCCTGGTCTATGGCTTCCTTTGGTTCAACTCTCTTTCCATCACTAGCCATTAGTGCAAATTTGTCTTGGGTAGCTTGTCTCCTCTTGCTCTATTCTTCTCACCAAACTCATGGGCTTTGAAATCGAGAATAGTTCATGGATAGATGTTCTTGAGAGGTCCATTGAATGTCTCAGGGCCATAGTCTTCATTTCCCATTCAGCTGGGAGGCTTCTTAAGATCTTCATACACATTTTCTTTTGTGTATATTCCTTCCCAATAGCTGAAAGCTCATTTGTGATCTCAGTGAATCTAGCATCCAGCTGATCCATGGTTTCACCTGCAAGTATTTTGAAATTTTCAAATTTTTGAACAGCAACAGACAATTTGTTTTCTTTAATTTGTTATGATCCTTCACAAATTAAAGTTAGTTTATTCCATATTTCTATTGAAGATTTGCAAGATTTGACTTTATTGAACATTGCTTTGTCCAAGGTCTTGTAGAGTATGTCCTTGGCCATATTGTCCAAGTTGTATCTCTTCCTAACTTCATTAGTCCACTCAGTCATTGGTTTTCCAACCACGGCTGGTCTTGCTTCAAAGACACCTTTAAGTCACTATACCTAAATATGCAAGAAGTCAATCGAGACTAGAATGAAGACTCTGTGATCGAGTATGGCAAGGAAGAGAAGACAAGAACTCGACAGAGAAGTATCACCGAGATGCGGTGTGTGAAGTGTCGGTCAAGTCAACCCAAGATAGCCAAGTCTCAAGTTGAGGTGACAGATGAGTCATCCAATGATTGGAAGCGACTCAAGTCATCCGGGAAGTTAAGGAACTCGCAGTCAAGTCAAGACAATGAAAAGGATCCGTTGTAAGTCAAGAAAGTTACTTAAACAAGTAATACTTCCATATGCGCTTTCTTAAAGTGCTCAGTCCCGAAGCGTGCAAAAGGAATAAACTAATGGGAAGCATCGCACTGTGTCGAACTCGAAAAGTGAAGGTTCATTCAATACGAGAAAATGTCAATTTCAAGGATCGCAACAAGACAAGCCAACGACCACAAGTGTCTTTTGAAAAATTAGCCTATCTCTTCAATCGCGATTTTCAAAAGAACACTATCAAAGGCCGAGGAATCAATTTGAGAAGGGGTTACCTTGACTACCAAGATTACGAACATTCAAGCTATCATTTGAGTTGTAACCTACAAAATATTCTCAAGTCATTCAAGTTTAATCCTTAGGCCGTAACTTCAAAGGAAATCAATCCAACACTTACCCGTGAAGGAAAGAGGAAATATTTGAAAAAACAAAGGGGTCTACATTCCACAAGAGGATTGTAGAAAGGTTCAAGGTCGAACAGTCTTAAGTTCTTGGAGGGCTTCGTGATCAAATCCAAGAAACTTGAGCAAGTGAGTTTGTAGTAGCAAGGCGCGCCTGTGAAGAAAGGCTTCGAGTCGGACGAAAAGCACCGGTGTGTGACCAAGGCATCTCCAGATTGAGTCCCGAGGATCAAGTGTTTGTGTGATCAAGACTTGCATCTAGACCGATAACCACTTTGTACTCGATCAATACTTAGTGGATTCCTCCGGGAGTTGGAGAAGAGAGGATTAGAAGAGTTACCCCATCTTGAACCTCTATAAAATTTATTGTGTCATTTAAATTTCAGCACTTCAATTCTGCATATTATCTTATATCCACGATAAATTTGCTATCTAATTGACATTTAACAAAGTGCTAAAACCAAGTGTTAAAACAATCTTAAACCAAATTAAAGGGTGTTAAGTCTTCCACTGAAAACATATCACAGTTGAGTTAAGCTTTAGACTAAGCATGTGCGTTATTCTATCAACAAATTCGAGTCGTTGAGTGGCTAATCTATTTGGTTAACTAACTTAACTTAGTGTCCATCAAGGACTTAGTTTGTGAAGAATTAACTCGAACGATTTTAAAAGGACTAAATCGAAAAGTTGGTAAGGTTTATTCAACCCCCTTCTAAACCTTACACTCACACCCTTGGGACCTACAACAACCATTGGAAGCTTCAAGTTCTATCGGGTTGCTCGTGCTCATGGATTTGATACTTTTTTGCTTGGAACAGAGCCGATGCCGGTGAGATTTCTTCCTCGAAGCGGTGTTCTTCAAACCTCTATCAAAATCCAAGATATCTTGTTTGGATGCGTAAGGATCAACTTCTTTCCAATCGGTTACTATCTCCAATCTTTGAATCTATGTTAAGCCACATAACTAGATGCACTACATCGAGTGATGTATAGAGTGTTCTTGATAAGTTGTTTCAAACACAGTCCCTAAGGCTCACATTTTGCAATTAAGGATGATGTTACAAACATTGAAGAAAGGAGATCTCGCGTGTTGATGAATATGTTTTAAAAATACGAGGCATAGCAGATGATTCCGTGAATCATGTAATTTTTATGAGGAGCTTGCGTTATATATACTTGGTGGTTTGGGATCGAGTATGAATTTGTGGTTGTGAATCTTACATCTAGAGCTCGATAGTTTGTCTCTTCAATATGTTCAATTCTCATTCTGCACTCATAAACTATGTATTTGAGTCAACAAAGTCTTCGCTAATGTTGCCTTTAGTGCACATTCAACATCATTACAAATCCAAACCGCTAATATTGCATATAATTGACCTGGTAATTTTACTAGAGGTGGTGGTCGCGTTTCTCTAGAGGCGAGGTCGCATCACCGCGTAAATTTTCATTTCGAAATAATAGTGGAAAACCTTCTTGTCAATTGTGTGGGAGAGTTGGTCATGTTCTTTGTTAAATGTTACAAAAGGTTTGATATAAGCTATTTGGGACCTTAATATACTCCTGGAAATGATGTCTCACCTCAGGCTTTCTTATCAAATAGGTGAAGGCTTTCTTATCAAATACTCAACCGCATACTCAGAATTCTCCTTCGGATGGTAACTGGTGCTTTGATAATGGGGCAACAAACCATGTAACTGCAGATTTGGAGAATCTATCCCTGAAGGCAGTGGACTATCAAGGATCAGAAAAAATGGTGGTAGGTAATGCTTCTACTCTTCCCATCTCAAAAATTAGTTCATCTCTTGTTCCTTGTGCTTCCAGTCCTTATTCTCTCATACTCAGAAACATCTTATATGTTCCAAATATTACAAAAAACCGTTAAGCATCTCTCAATTTACCAAGGACAATAATGTTCTAATTGAGTTCTTTCATGACTCTTGTTTTGTCAAGGACAAAATCACTCACATGACACTCTTGGAGGGCACTCTTAATGGAGGACTCTATCAACTTGATCTATCTCATCTCTCCAACTTCAGAAGCTCTTATACTTCCAAGTCTAGAATACAATCTAACTCTTTGCTATTTTTCATGTGTCTGCATTTCGATGTAAAGATTTGGCATCAAAAACTTGGTCACCTTTGTAACTCGTACTTTCTTACGTACTCAAAACTTTACATATTACTTTTCTCTTTTTTGCTATGGAATTTTGTGATGCATGCAAGTTAGGCAAATTACACTTAAACATTTTGCTAGCCAATGTATAAAAACAAATGCTCCTTTTCGGCTCATACATTCAGATATTTGGGGTCCATCTCACACTCTTTCCATTGATGGCTTTAAGTATTATCTCCATTTCATTGATGATTATACAACATACACTTGGATCTTTCCTTTAAAGCAAAAATCAAGCATATAATCTCTCTGTTCGGTTTCATAGTTTTGTTGAAACCCAATTTAAATCTAAAACTAAGTGCCTACAAGCAGTTGGGGAGGTGAGTACAGATCCCTTGTTCCTTTTCTAGCTAAATTAGGCATTCAATTTCGTTACCCTTGCCCTCATGTTCATAAGCAAAATGGTAAAGCCGAAAGAAAACATCTTCACATAGTTGAAATGGGCTTATCCATGTCACTCAAGCCTACTTACCTTTAAAGTTTTGGTGGCATGCTTTTCATTATCTTTGTTTTTGTCATAAATAGATTACCTACCCATGTTCTAAATCATCTATCTCATTTTCGGTTTCTTTATAGTCAAACTCCGAATATTCTTTCCTCAAAGTGTTTGGGTGCACTTGTTTTCCTATCTTCACCCATATAACAACCACAAATTTCAATGCAGATCCTCAAAGTGCTTGTTTACGGAATATAGTGACTCTCATAAAGGATATGCACCACGTTGAATTCAACAAGCATGAATTCCTTATCACACACTTTTCCCTTCTCTCTCTTTGCTCCCTCTTATCCTTCCACTCACACCCAATCTCCTATCTTCATATGCTTCCTTTACCCCAACACACTCCATCTTCCTCTTCCTCTTCATCTCAATACTCCTCTCCAATTCTTCCACATCCTCCATCTCACGCATCTCAATCCGATCATTCCTCTTCCAATTCTTCTTCCTCATCTCCTCGCCCATTGAAGTCATTGAACACACAAACTCAACGGGCCTTCCTCTAGCTGTCCACATGTCCATTCCTCCACTCCATAGTCTTCGCTCCTTCTTGCTCTAGTCATCCTATGGTTACTAGATCCAAGAATGGCATTCATAAGCCTAAAGCCTTTCTCACCCAATCTCCCCTCCTCTTTCCTCTAAACCATTTATCAATTAAGCACTTCTTGATCCAAGATGAAAAACTACCATGCAAGTTGAATATGATGCTTTACTTGCTAACAACACTGGACCCTTGTTCTTGCTGATTCCAATATGCACATTATTACTTGTAAATGGGTTTTAATTAAGTATAAAGCGAGATGGTAGTGTGGATAGGTTCAAAGCTAGATTGGTTGCTAGAGGCTTTGAACAACAAGCATGTGTTGATTTCTTGGAGATTTTCAGATCCTGTTGTTAAGCCTGTACCATAAGGCTTATTTTTGCCCTTGCTATCTCTTCAAATTGGTCAATTCAACATGTAGATATAAATAATGCATTCCGCATGGTGATCTCTCAAACTCAGTGTTTATCCAAAGAACCCGAAAAGGTTTATTGATCCCTCTCAACCTCATGCTTGTGTGTGTAAGTTGAATAAGGCCCTCTATGGGCTCAAGCAAGCTCCAAGAGCATGGTTTACTAAGCTTAAAACATTTCTCGCTATCGGTTGATTTCCATGTCTCGTTTCGATTCATCTCTATTTTATAAAAGAACATCATTGAAGTTGTTGCTCTTACTAGTCTATGTGGATGATATCTTGATCACGGGGAGGATTCTCATGCTATTTCAACCATCATTCAAACCCTACATCAAAAAAATTTCCTTGAAAAACTGGGAAAAGTAAACTACTTTTTTGGGCATTGAGGCTTCTAGAACATCTTGAAGTTTATTGTTGTCTCAAACAAAATACATTCATGATCTTCTTGCGAACTAAGATGACCGATTGCAAACCTACATCTACTCCTCTCAAAGACTTCTCATAAACTTCATCTCAAGGATAACAACTTGTTTGATCAGCCCTCATTGTATAAAAGTGTCATTGGAGCTCGCAATATCTTACAAATCACAAGACCGATATATCCTTTCTTGTTAACAAACTCGGTCAATACCTTTATGCTCCTACCCTAAATCACTAGATCGCATGTAAGCACTTGTTAAGATATCTCAAGGGCATCCTAATTGTGGTGTAATTTGGGCTTAATTGTGGTTAGAATAAGTTGATATGCATGCATTAACGAGTCAAATGGGCCATATTCTTATAAAGTGGAAAAGGTATTACGCTTTGCTCTTTTTGGTAGGAATTAAACGATATTTGTAGCGTTTTGGTGACAAATTGGAGCATTGTGGTAAAGGACCACCAAGAATCGAGCGAATATATGACGTTTGGAGTTGAATCAAGAAGAAGTTAGACAAACCGGGTAAGAAGCGGGAATGAACGGAGCGAGTAATCATCCTTAGCAGGGGTGCACGGGCGGGCGTCGTCTCGCACGGCCCGTGCATTAACCTAGGGAGCAGCCAAGTCCTACGGCATTGCGCACGACCTGGTCGTGCCAGACGCACTACTTTGTGAATGGACTTAGCGAATGAAATTGCCTACGACCTGGCCGACGCACAGTGGTCATGCACGAGGCGCACAACCCATGCGATCGTGCGAGAAAGTCAGGTTTTGACGATTTTTAACTTAGGGTTTGACCCAACGGGTGTATAAATAGAGACAAGGCGGCCCCAAACAAGGGAGACTCGATATTTGCCCTAGAAAGCTGAGAAAAGAGCAACTTTCACCTGGGAGGAATCGAGAGATTGATCGAAGTGGCAACCACACGCTTGAGGATTGAAGATAGATTGAGAGATCATCGACATCCCTTAGTTTTCTCATTCCATAGTAACTTTTACTTTTGATTAGTTATATATGAACATGAATAATTTGTCTATTAATTGTTTATTTCCCATGTCCCGGCTAAACACCTTGTGATTTTGAGTGCGGGATTAGGTTAATTGATACTTTTATTTGATGTTTAATTGCAATTGAAGTTATTATTTTCAAACTTTATTCGAGTACTCTATTTTATTTCTTGTTTTATCAAATGACCATTGGTTTAACTTGTTTTGATGTATTGATTCATAATTCGAGAGATGAGTTTCAATACTAGATCTTGAGTACTTGACATTAATAATTGCATGATTGAAAAGTTTGTAAATATTTGTGAGAATTAATAATCTTTTGTCCTTTTGGGAGTTGGATATCTTATGTTGAGTAGAGATGCTAGCATAGATAATCCAATCAATGTGTTTATATACATCTCGAGAGAGAGGGTAAAATACTTGTGTGATTGTCTTATAGGGAAGTATTATAATAACTTTGTTTGTGATTAATTAGATAACAAGAGGGACATTAATGAAATCATAACCCTGGAATCCATTCATCTCCTTGATCTTTCAATCAACTCTTACTTTTTCTTTTTATGATAAATTCTTGTCTTAGTTTTATAAACCAATCATCCAATTTCGGTCGTCTAGATAAAAATAAGACTATTACAATCTCAATACTTAGTACACTAATTTATTAGCCTCTCGTGGATTCGACCTTGCTTACCCTATTCTATAAACTACACCGTACACTTGCGGTGAAGCTAAAAATAAAGCGAACACACCTGCATTGGATTGTTTTTTAGACTGTTACTAGGATATTGATATAGGGTTATTGGATCTTGATT
Source organism: Rehmannia glutinosa (assembly GCA_016081115.2). Classification (NCBI taxonomy): domain Eukaryota; kingdom Viridiplantae; phylum Streptophyta; class Magnoliopsida; order Lamiales; family Orobanchaceae; genus Rehmannia; species Rehmannia glutinosa. The sequence goes on from JABTTQ020000124.1 coordinate 145,940, forward strand.
GAGCCAAAGAACACCGATGTTAGAAAGTCTCCGGGGGCATTGTATCATGTTGGTAGGAAATTTGTTAACCTGGAGCTCAAAGAAGGTTTGTAGTCTCCAGGACTTCGTTGAGTCCGAATTGGTCATTGGCCGACACTGCTGCTGCGATATTATTTGGCTTCACTCCTTGCTTGCTGAATTAGGAATTTATATTGAGTCTCCCTCTTTGATTTAGTGTGATAATTAGAGTCGCATTTGCCCTTGCCGCAAATCCCGTTTTCCATGCAACAACAAAACATGTGGAAATTGATGTGCACTTTATTAGGAAGAAGGTTCTTCCACAAGAAATTGATGTAAGGTTTGTACCATCCGAAGATCAAAGCGCAGATTATTCACTAAGGCTCTCTCCGCTCCGAGGTTTCATCATTTGTGTGATAGGCTATCGGTTGGGAAATTTCACTCCCTACTCCAGATTAAAGGGAGTATTAGGATTATTTCTATTCACCGAGAAGTTAGTTATCATCAACTAACTTTCGGTTACATTTTTGTTATCTTGTTAGTCTTAGTAGTTAGTTGTTAGCTTGACTTCAACATTATAAATACTTCTTATACTGTCATTGTAATCAAGTTTTCAATAATATGAATTCAAATTTCCTCCTTCACAAGATATTCAACAGAGAGGGGTGGATAGATTCCCCATTTTTTTTTTAGATTTTTCTTCCTTTTTCAAATATGTGAGGATTTTAAAGGAAGTAAAAGATAGAAGAAGAAAGAACACAATGATATATAGTGGTTCCACTCATCTAGAGCTTAATCAACTACCGCCCGTATGTCCTAATTGATTTTGAAAATAAAATTTTAGTAATCGATACCAAACGATTACAACTCCAAAAGAAGAGTATCAAACTCTTCTTACACCACCAATCTTGAAGAGCGCCTAAATATTCAACACCTAATCTAATCAACCAAGTGTGTTCTCACTAAAAGAACATTTAACAAGTAATTCTTGTTTTGGATGATTTTGATCAATCAAGATTACACCTCAAATGAATGTATACATCTTTGAATGTACAAGTGTAATCAAGAAAAAAATCCTAAAAAGCAAGATGTGAAAGTGCAAGAGCTTAGGCTAATACAACAAGAGTAAGAAAATAAAGGCTTGAGAAAATTACGTAATTTTCTTATTGTCTTGTAGAATTGTGTGTTGTATTTGATCCTTCAAATTCTCCAACTATATATAGAGAAGTTTCAAGATTTGATTTCCAACATAGGCTCCTCCACATTGAAATTTTTCGCAAAAGAAGGATCAAAAGATCTACAAAAATAATTAAGAAATATTAAAGTTCACTTTTGCTAATAAGTGATGTTGCAACGGATAGAATTTGTTTGTAAATAAGTATAGTGACCGGTCGCTATGTATAAAACTTGAAAGTTTAAACTGTTAGATCAAGATTTGACACAAGGTTTACCCGAGGCGACCGGTCACTATGGATAGCAACCTAATCTTCATACCATGACGACCAGTTGCCATGGATAGAAAAAGATTGTTATTGAAAAAGAGAAGAAAATACAATTTTTGCAAATATTCGGTACAATCGCTCTAGTGTGGCGACCGGTCGCCATAGCCTCGAAGAATTATCTTTGGAAAATTGATCTTGAAAAATATACAGGTATCGGTCTCCTCTATAGCGATTGGTCGCTCTCAATGCGAGGACTTCTCTATTTTTTGAAAACTTTGAAATCTTTTAGGTATCGGTCGCCCTCTATAGTGACCAGCCGACCTCAATACAGAGAATTGTCCGGATTTTGACAAATATATAGTTCAAGTAATACTTCAAAAACTTAAGATTAAAATACACTAGAATACTTGAAGTATTTTGAGAGCTTTTGAAAATAATGTTTTGGTTTATAAATCAATTATTTGAAATCATCAAAATTAAAGATAATTTTGTTCTAACAAATACATGGGGAAATAGTGGCTAGACATTTGACTACAAGTTGTAATAGGGAAAAATGCAATTTTGTTCTCATAACTTTGATCGATCGCAATTTAGTCCCGTCAAGTATTTGTTTTTGCATTACACCGTAATTATGAGAGATTCTCAATTTCTGGACCAAAGTTGCCGAAACATCGATTTGTCCACGGAAAATGCCATATGCAATGCACGTGACTAATTTAAAATATTTTTTTTGCAACAGTTAATATATTTTCGACATGGCAATGAAGATAAAAAAAGAAAAATAATCAACACCCACATGGACATCCTAATGGGAAAATAAGTGTCACTTAGGACCATAATGGAGGGTAAAAAGCGATTTAACCTCAATTTGTATGGAAATAAAACTGGCGAAGGGGTTAGGGTTCTTAAGTTGATTTGGCAATTTTATGTCCAAATGGGCGGGTAATGTAAAGGCTCTTTCCCCCAATTATGGTGGCCCTTATATTTTCCTTATATTTTCCCTCCATTGAGATGTCTATGTAGGTGTTGATTATTTGTATTTTTTATGTACATTGCCACATTTGAAAAATATTAAAATGTGGCTAAAAAATTATTTTAAATTGGTCACATGCATACCCAATGGCATTTTTCTCGTGATAAATCGATTTTAAAAGCAACTTTGGTCCTTAAATTGAGAGTGTCTCATAGTTACAGTGGTGTAATTCCCAAAAAAAACACTTAACGAGACTAAACCGCAACTAGTCCAAAGTTATGGGACCAAAATTGCATTATTCTAGTTGTAATAGGACTTTGTACATTATGTTATGACTTATGTTGTCTTGTAGTTCATCGTGTTAGTACATTATGAATTTTTAGTCCTCGATTGGACCAACTTAGAGATTTGGTTCTCATTCTTTTTTTTTAATAAATTGGACATTTAAATGATTGTTTTCCGGACATTTGGTCCTGTCATTCGAAACAAGTAAATGACCCATTGGGCTAATGTGTAATTTAAATTTAAAAAAATTAATTTTGAAAAGTCGAGTTGGTGGGGTACATGGACTTTAGGAAGACAAGAAAAAGGCGACATTGGAAATTAGGGTACACACGGCTCATTAAGTGTCCTAATCTTTTGGGAAAAGGACATGAATACCTTATTTTCCATACCCATTCTCGCACAATGCCCACCCGCCTGGTTCTTTCCCAAAATATCCGATCAAGCCCGAGTTCTTTCCCAAATATAGCGAGATCCAATAAATTGTGGACAAAAATAGCACTCTTGGCGTCTTCGGCGTGTTGCAACATCTCCTCTCCAAAAATCACGGTGCTGATCAAAACAACATCTCTGATCAAAAATACAATCCTCCCATCCCAAATATTAATGAAAAATAGAAGAAACGCACAGATACGAAGAAAACAAATTGAGGAAAAAATTCTGGGCGTTCGAGATCACAATTCAAGCTCAATATCAAGAGGAAGAAAGAAGACCAAAATAGGTAAAAACAACGCGATTTGTTTATCTTGTTCGAGACTACCTTGTTTAGATATATTTCATGATTTTGAGATAGAAATTTAGGATTCAATGTGTATATGACTGAGATTGACATTGAATTGAACCAGTAATTTTGCATGCAAATCCAAAAACCTGGCAGTTGTGAGCTTCAAATTGCTTATTTTGTTCGAATTATGATCCAAAATTCTACAAAATTGCTTCTCGTGATTATCTACGAATAAATCATGTGAAGCTGGAAAAAAACTGAATGCAGTACATTACGTGATTGTTTTACATATGTTTCTTTCTTGTTTCACAATTGTTTCGTTCGCCTAATACAATACATTGCTTCTTGACGTACATAAACATTGTTTCATACATGTTTCATTTATGTTTTTTGTATGTTTCACTTAGCCAACTTTTCATTGAAATCCACAGTTGCATGGAGCAAATCCCAGCTGTCGTATACCACAATGGACAATGGGGAGAAAATAGAGAGTATAGTAACTTTGAGATAATAGGAATACTCATTCCAATGGACAACACATTCAGCACACTAAAGGAAATCTTAGAACAACAAATTCAATACAGAAAACTATGCAGATTAGATACAAATTAACAGAGACTCTTCCACCATTGAAGATTGAAAGTGATTACAATCTCAAATTCTACCTAGAAGTGAAAAGCAAAGAAGCGGACCGAATGAAGTTTCTTTTGTGCATAGACATAGTAAGAAACGAACCGAGCTGGGAAATAACAACACAACAAAATGTAATGGAAGGAATGAGCAACATGTCTATAGAGAGCTCATCAAGGAAAACATGGGTCAAAACGCGATTGACTACATCGACTATGCAAACCTCATAAGCGAAATGTGGTCGGAGAAGAAGACACGACGAAAATTCAAGAAAGTACACATCTTTGTCAAGAACAATTCCAAAAAGGAGATGTCTACAACACCAAGGAGGAATTGATCAAACAACTAAGTTGTTATGCGTTGAAACATCATTTCCAATATAAGGTAAAGAGGTCGTGCAAGCGGAAATACTACGTAAAGTGTCTCGATGAAAATTGCAATTGGCATTAGAAAGCCTCATCCACATCACGGACAACAACGTTCATAGTAAGAAAGCACGAAAGAACACACACATGTCCATTTGGATAAGAGGATGAACGATAATAGGCATAGCACAACAAAAATAATTGGGGACCTTATCAAATCAAAGTACCTAAACAACATCGAAACAATCTACACGCCAATGGATATAATTAGAGACATGAAGGATGAGCATGGAATAAGTCTCGACTACAAAAAGGCATGGAGATCGAAAGAGAAAGCGCTGGAGGTAATAAGGGGAAGGCCGGATGAGTCTTATCGAAACTACCGGCTTACTTGTACATGTTGGAGGAAACGAATCAAGAATCGATCACCGAAATAGTAAGAAAGGAGGATGACACGTTCCTCTTATTGTTCATGGCTATCAGTGCATCAATAAAAGGATGGAGGCACTGCAGGCCTGTAATTGTTGTTGACGGTACGTTCCTGAAAGCAAGATATGGGGGACTTTGTTGTCCGCTTTTGCACACATGATGGCAATGGGAGCATTTTTCCATTGGCTTTTTCAAGAGTGGATTCGAGAATGATGGGAGTGGGTGTGTTTTTCACAAAGATAAGACAAACCTTTGGTCTCAGGGAATGGATGTGCATAGTCTTAGATAGACACGTGAGTATCGAGACGGCAATAAAGTAGGTACAAAATGTAAATATTTCTTTATATGATGTTTCACATATAGTTTCAAAAACATTCCACTTTACAAAAATCTCACAAGTATATTATTTTAACGTTCATGTATATCCTGAGGTCTCTCACGGGCTGTGCACATATCATCTACTGAACAATTTGAAGGTAAACTTCAAAACGAAAAACAAAGAAATACGAGATCCGTTCATAGCAGCAACAAAAGCATACACGAATGAAGAGTTCCAAAAGCAAATGTCTGCACTTGACAGCGTAAACAACAGAATTAGACCCTATTTGTCCATCATCGGCTACGAGAAATGGACACGACTCCGTCAGAGCCAACGATACATTGTCATGACTTCAAACATCGCAGAATCACTGAATGCAGTGACAGTGGCCGGGAGAGACCTACCGGTAATAACTTTGCTCGAATACTTAAGATCTTTAGTTCAAGATTGGACATGCAGACATCAGATTGAAGCAAGATCAACATTCACAAGGATGACAAAAAGAGCTGAAGAGTATATGGGGAAAAACTACACCATTTCACTAAATTTAAGGGTAATTTAATGCAAACTTTCATCAGATGGTCCATTGTTTCAAACATGTTTCTTATATTTTCATTTATGTTTCAGGTGAAGCGATCAAATGACTTTATCTTCAAAGTCACGAAAGTTTGAGAAAATATTTGTTGTGGACTGGAAAAAGTACTTGCACATGCAACAAGTTTCAAATGGATGAAATTCTTTGCCCACATGCTTTAGCGGTAGTAAAAGATTTGAATGCAGATCCATACCAATACTGCTCGGCATACTACATGAAGGAAACAATGGAGGTGGCTTATTTGGAAACAGTGTATCCAATCCCACATGAAGGTACCTGGGTCGTGCCAGAAGAAATCAACACAATGAAGATTCTACCGCCGGAGGGCAAGGCAAAATCTGGAAGGCCAAAAAAAGAAGACACAAGGCAGCTTGGGAGAAAAGCGCCAAAACCAAATGTGGTAGATGTGGGGATCCTGGTCATAATAGAAAAACATGTAGGAATCAACCAAAAACAAAATAGGACTCATAGTAGAATATTACTATTACGAATATACGTGTAATTGATACAACTTCCACATATAGAAAATGAAAACAAATTGTTTCTGTGTTGTTTCAAATATGTTTCTTACAATAAGATGACAAATAAATGTTTGTTTCGAATGTGTTCCAGATATGTTTCTATTGCACAACGAAACCATTTACCAGATGGAGACCATAAGAAACGTAACACAAAATGCACAATAATTTGAATCCCAAACCAAGCAACAACAATATATTAACTGAAAAACATCTCATAACTCGTCTCCAAATTGTTCAAAAATGTACCACCCACAAAATCTAATCGTGAATCAAAACAACCAATAACGATCCAAATCCTCCAAGGAAAGCTATTATAAATACCAAATATTCCATACTACTAAAAATATCAAACTTAAGACAAATTTGTTCAGGTGATTACACAATTTATCGGGATTTTCGTAACAATAATTCCTAGAATCCTTAGGGAGTGGAGGCGAGGAATTTCAATGTCATCCGCTGCGTCCTCGTTGCCGTTTTGTTGTTTCTTGACTTCGCATGATTGTAGAGCAAGTGACTAAACTTTGGCCACTCATTCTCTACGTCAAATGCCTTAACATCCATTTTCTTCCGGCAACAAAATACCGCGTAACATGCAACAAAAACACTATAGTCACTGCAAAAAGAAATGAAGAAATGGACAATCGGACATAAAAAAAAAAACAAAAATAAAAACAACAAAAAGTACAAACAAATCGAAAAAATATAGAAAAAACTTACTTCTTGGTCCGCAAATGAATGTCTTTCACAACAACAACTTTCATAGCGGTCGGATCACCGAATACGCACCTCGCCAAGAACAACATTGTGATGGACACCATAAAAGGCTACCAAGGACGTAGGAAGGAGAGAAAGTCGTAAGCTTTAACATCTTCAACAACGACTTTAAGAGAATCATCCGTCTTCAATGAATTGTATAGATAGATAGTTCTCTCCTTCACGCTCAATCGTCCCATTACCCAATGCTCCATATCAATGCAATGTATGGGGAACAAGATGTGATCAACTTGACCATGGTTGTCCGCCCGCTATATCATATCCCATGATATAGTCCACAACCGTGGTATTGACATTGATCATGGAGATCAAAATGTTTCTTCTTTCTTTTGTTCACTTGGCAAAATTTCTTATAAATGCTTTGGATGCACCGGTCAAATATCAAATTAGTCGTTGTGAATGTCACAACACTATGCCCGTATAGGAACTTCTTCCTCAAATAGTAGAAAAGCACATCAATATGCTGCAAAATGAACACAAAACACAATCAAAAAACCGAAGGGACAGTTCAAAAAACAACTTGAAAGACAATAAAAACTTACAGAAGAAGCCAAGTACTCATCAACATAATACTAGGCTGTGAAACCATGACTTCGACTTCACTTCGCAGACACCAAGTTTCAAAGAAGGCTCAACTTTGTCATCTTCCTCCGAGTATCGATTCGGACTGAAAAAGAGTATCAAATAAACACAAAAACAAAAACAACAAACTAATCACAAATTTATAAACATTTATGTAATTGTTTCATATATGTTTCAAAAAATTGTTTCACAATTGTTTCAGTTAGTTATTAATTACAAATATGAAAATAATAAAGGTGTATACCCTTGAGAATCAAACCCTTCCGCAAGCGATCGTTCAAACCATCCGACAGGCCCTTATCCCGGACCTTCACCCATATTCTCGTCCCGGCGCCGAACCTTCCCTTAACAAGGGCTTTGGAACTTTTTGCCAAAGATCCACAACGGCATATTTGTCGCCGACGCGTCTTCCAATCCAATCACGACATCTGCGAGTTCACCACCTTCGGCCGATAGCATCACCGGAAGACTCAAAGTTAGTGGTCAATTGAGTTCTCACCGCGACGGACGGTTTCAAAACCCTCTTCATAGAAGGAGACAGATCGAGGAGACACCAACCGGACTTTTCAAAGCACTCGAAACAAAAAAAAACAAAAAAAAAAAAAAACAAAGGGGAATAAAATAACAAAGAACAAACAGATTTAAACTATAATTTAAACACACCTTCCCAGTTCGAAACAGCTTGCACTGCATTCAATATATAGTCAATTTGAGAACGGGTGAGATCGTCAAGTTCGAGAACTAAGGAATTTCGCTCTCCTCCCCACCGTCCTTGCTCGACTCATCGACAACCTTCTCAATCTCACCACGATCCTTGCTTGATTCATCAAACACCTTCTCTATCTCAATACCGTCCTTCCTTGATTCATCAACCACGTTATCCATGCTCTGTTCCAAACTCACCACTAGCTGCAACTCCTTCCGCATCACTCAAAATAGCTTCACCAGCGTCATCATTTTTTCCACATTCCCCAACGGGAACATCCACATTCCCATCATCAACCTCATCCTCTCCATCTTTTTCCTCATCTCCGCATCTTCCTTTAACCACGAACCTAATGACATGTCATTAGATTCGGTTTCACTAGTAGACTCTGATTCATCAACATTCTCCACTACCTCGACAACACCACAAACCTACATAAAAAAACAACAACCATGTGATGAACATAAATAACAAATAAACAATCTTTAAACAAAGAAGAAACAACAAGAAAAATCTAGAAAGATAACAAAAAATTACTTATAATTAAAAAAACAACAAAAAAAAGTATGAGAACCTCTAGTTTCCTCTTAATATCGGCAAGCTCAGAGAAAACAATAGCAAATTGTTCTTCCAAGAATTTTATAGTTGGAACCTTAAAAGCCTCAAAATCCTTAGAAAACAACAGCTGGTTCCTAGCAATGTCATCAACGGTATGATTCAACCCATTACCAATAACAACCTCTTTCCGCTTCAACTTTCCAACGACAAAATCATCGTCGAGCGGGCTTTATGTGTACTTTGATTTATCATAAAATGTCTGAATGCACAACTGGACAAGCTCATCCTCAGTAGGCCACAAATTCTTCAACCCAACTGAAATAAGAAAAAAAAATCAAAAGTCAGAAACATAAAAGAAACAATTCTGAAACATAAATGAAACAAAACAACAAGAAAAAAAATAGTAAAATCATATTGCCTGTTCAGCAGACCGATTGAAGATCTTCATCTCCAAGTCTTCGGCCTTCACTTTATTGTCTTTCCCGGACTTTGAACAAGTCCAGTTCAAAATCCTCGTGATCTCACAGTCAACCCGAGCACAAAACTTGCCGTTCACCTCAGGTAGCACTCGTAGAACCGATCACGGAAAGCCAATGGAAATCCTTGAATTCTATAAAATTTCACGCTTCCCACAAGGATTACGCGCTTGAAGTATGTTTCAGTACAAGATTTGTTGTCTCAACTCACGCATAGTCAAGTCAAACAACTCACTCCCCATGGATATGTGTCAAAAACGTCCATATCCTTGTCAATCAACTCAAAAATGACATCTCAAGGTAACTAGGTAGAAGTAAAAAGAAAAAAATGCATAAAATAAAGTAAAGCCAATTTCAAGGCGTCTAAATCCTCATCACCCCAAACACGCAAAGTAAAAAAAATATTCCTCAATAGATCGCCTATTAAACTTGTTTTCGCTAGTAAAATACTTCGAAATATAATGAGCTCGAACATCCCTCGACAACAAAGGCCTAACACCAACACAATTAGACCAGTCACAATAGCAAACTCCCCAACCCAAACCGCAACAACTTCCCACCCACGACACAACAATTGCGTCCTTCTTCGAGTGGACGACTTGGCGTTTCAACGAGAGAGAATGGACAAGTTTGATTCGGAAATCAACTTCTTTCATATCCAGGAAATATCCAAAACAAGTATTCTTAAATGCCTCGAGTTTGGTGTCGATTAATGTTTTCTTTATATTCTTAATAACATCAAAGGAGAAGACAAGATGTTTACTCGTTAAGCATCAACGGTCACAGGTCAAGAACATACTTGAAACCCTAGAAACAACAATGAAACAAAACGAAACATAAAAGAAACACAAAATCAAACTTAAATACATAAAAGAACAAATGAAACATAACATAAACAAATAAGAAACAACATCGGAACAAACAAAAGAGTACAAATAAAAATACACAAAACTCATACCTCAGAACATCGGTTTCTTCAAAAGAAACCTTCTTCTTGACTTTAACACCAATATTCGATTTCACACCTTTGGAAGGCGATTTAACATCCGAACCGCTTCTTCGTCAACAATCTTTTCTACTTTCCTCTTCTTAGAAGCCATAGAACCAACAAAGATCTTATGAACTTTCCTCTTTTTCGAGGAATCTGCTGCTACCTTCGAAGAACTTCTCAAAATTCTCTTATGAGGAGAGTTTTTAGGAGCCATTAAAATACTACGAATACCGAGAGGTTTCAAAAGAAATTAACACTACGAGAGAAAGTGATGAAGCTCGAACATCAAACCGAAAGCAATGGTGGAGAACGTGGCCACGATCGATTGTACAATCAAAAAAAAAAAAAATGCGCGAATTAGAGTATGGAAAATCGAAGAAATTGCTTTAACTTAGGTAATGAAACGTAAGAAAGCTGGAGGAGGGTAAAAAGCAAAAGAAACGAATCGGGCGGGTATATTAGGGAAGTTCGGGACCAGGTCGGGGTAGATCGTGATAGGGTGGTATTTTTGTCTTTTTTTTTAAAAATATCGGGGTATTTTGTGTAATTTTCTCTAATTTTTTCCTCAAATTACTCAACTAATATTAATATAATATATTTAAATTTATTTCTCAATTCTAAAAAGAATAATAAATTCAAAATTTAAATATTATTTTTTTATGTTATTTGTAATATTCAATAATGAAACAAATTACCCGAGTGAGTGTGCTAATAATTTTAGGAATTCCTTTTCATTTTGTGTAAATGAATTAATATAATTTTCATATCTAATTTATTTTCCGAACATTATCCACCCACCACCACCAAGCGCCGCGCGACCACCACCACCTCATCCACCAAAACTTAAATTTACAGACATCAAATACGTGGCAATTTCCTCACAAATTTAAAAAATTCCTAATTTGTTGTCTATGTCATCAACATTTCGGTCTAAATCAGGAATTTTCGTTGAAATTAAATTTTTCGGCAAAAATGGGGCTAAGTATCCCGAATTATTAAAGTTACTGAACTAAAACCACACTTTGATAACTTAGCGGACTAAAAGTTTAAAGTGACCATGTTATCGGACCGATTTTACAATATTATATTTTCCGTTTAAATAATTGGATACAGAACAGAAACCTATAATTAAGGAATAAAATGAATCATGCTGCAATGTAAGTGTCCTATTTTTTTTCCAAAATCAAATAAGTCTACTATTGAATTAGTAAGTCGATGAATTATCTGAAATGAGCCTATTTTAAAAATATAAATTATCATATTCAAAGTCAATGATACAATTTTTAATATACCACGCATTATAAAGCTCTTGAGTTGAATATCAAAAGATTACAAAATCTCCGTCTAAGTATTTAATTAAGCATATCCATTGAAATCCAGTTAATGCCTCGCACATTGTCTAATTAGCAAACATCCCATTTCTACGCTAAACTCCACCACCTCAAGGCTCAAACCAATCAACTAAAGATATCCAAAGCAATCATAAAATACTTAAACAAATTTCAAATTTTCCCAACTCTCCTTCCTATGAACTATCACACCCTCCACCCCCACTCTATAAATTGGCACCCACACTGCGTCCATCATTCACATCATACACAACTTAAAAAATGACCATTTTTTATCACATGAAAGTTTCAACCGCAATAACAATGCCAATGGTGATTGTTGCATTCATTATCTTGTTCGGCCACCAAAGAGCCGCGGCCCAACCATTAGGTTGTCCCGAGACTACTTTTGGTCAGGCTCTAAACATTCTTCAAACTTTTCGCGCAAGGAATATCCACTTGGATGTTTCGACTTGCTGCAATGCAGTCAGAGGCTTTAACTTCAACTGCTCTTGCTCAGCTCATATTTTACAACTTCCATCACATCTTCGACAACGCATCCGTAAGAGTCTGCTTATTGCTGCAAGGTTTTGCAATATTACTGATTTTCCCCAAGGATTGGAGTGCTTAAGAGTTACCTCAAGCATACATACTGCAGGCGCGCACGTATTGATTGAAAGTGCTAATTATCAGAGATGTTGACGGAAGCTGATACGTGGTTCACATGATACAATAAATTGTTGTAAATTAAATGTGTTACTATAAAGTTTGCTGTAATTTCTTAATTAATTAATTCGTTGGTTTTAATTTTGGGGTATGACAGTCTAATATATGCGTTATTGTCTTTCCACAACGCTTGTATATATAATTCAATGATTGTGTTTATTTAATTATCTCCACATTATTATTGATGCATATATATTTTATTTTTCATCTATCTGTTCAATTTTTTAGTTGAATATACATCAGGTATATATGAAATGATAACAATTTAAATAGAAGATTCAAATTAATTTCATCAATCTATCATTTCGACTAAATCAATGAACTAGGGAGAGGGGGGAATACGCAGGTATAATTGCAAAATTTGTCCTGAAACTATAGGACAGTGGCAAAAAAAGCAGTAATAATCACGGTTTACAAAAAAATCATGTAATGTATAAACATTTTAATTTTGATCCCGCAAATTGTACAGTTTGTAAAATAGTCATGTACCAATATGAAATCTCAATTTTGATCCTAATTTTACCGGAAATTGAGAATTACACGTGCCGCTTATATGGTTAAAATCCGGTGAAATGAGCACCAACATTGGGATTTTCATATAGTTACAAGAATATATATTTTGCAAATAATGCATTTTGAAAGACCAAAATCGAGAGTTTTCTATAGTTATATGACTTTTTTGCAAAATATGATTTTTAACTTTTTTGCTACGCTATAGAGCAATTTTGTAATCTACCTAGCTAGCTAGAGTGCAACAACCGATTGGAGATCAAACCTTCCTCAATACCATAACATCAATAATATTATGATTTCACAAAAAAACAAGAAACATGATACACTTTGACTAACATATATGTCCGTCCTAACAATTTTGTTTGACCCGAGTTAAAATGGGCATTTTTATAGTATTGTTGAATACTTAAAATTGTTAGATGAATTTATTTTGAGTTCTTTATCATGTAAGTCTTTAAAATTTGAATTACTTCGCTTTTGTCTTATAATTTTTTAATTGTATTATGGTGTGATCAAGGTATAGTTGTTAGTTGTACGTTTTATACTCCCCGGTGATTCAACTCATTCGTTTTTTTGAATGAAGGCGGAGAAGTTAGCAAATTTAGAGTCTTTTGATGCCTTCTTTAAAATATTGGAAAACCGGATATTATTAGACCCTTTTGAAATTGTATATTTTATGCGTATTATATATATTGATCATGTGTTTATTCTGGACTAGATGTTGGTATATTGACCCTTTGAAGTTGTGTAGTTTAGTATGCTACTGCTTGGACTTGTTGATACTAGTGTTATCCTTTTGGAAATTATTTTGATGTAGATTGGATGAATTAACATTAATGATATGTTGTTTCTTGCTTTGATGTTTGATGGCGGATGGTTGTTAATTACTTTGATGGTGGGATGGTTGTTTCTTGCTTTGTGAGGGAGATGACTGTTGATGCAAAACCATTTTAATGAAATGGCAGGGATTTTTTTTTAAATTAAAAATTGACTTTGTTTAGAATATTCGACATCGGTTTTAAACTAATATTAAAACATATAAACATGCGTTTTTAAATGTGAATGACATCGGTTTATGGCCGATTTCTAAAAGGTCTAAGACATCGTTTTAACCGATTTTGTTCCTAATAAAATCGATGTTCAACCCTAAACTATAACATCATTTTTGTTAGAAACAAAATCGGTTAAAAACGGTGTGTTAAGATCTTATAACATCGGTGCTCAACCGATCTAAAAGATAGTCAATAACATCGGTCAAAATCGATGACGCTCGAAAAAGCTAGCAAATTGCAAGTTAACAACATCGGTTTAAAAATGATGTCTTTTTGATATAACAACATCGTTTTTATATGCATAAAAGCGATGTTGAGTAGGCATATATTTAACATCACCGATTACAACACCAAATCGATCGATTTTCACATAGACATCGGCTAAAAACCAATGTCTATGACCTTTTTCTTGTAGTGCAACATTATGACATCGTTTACATTAGGACATCGTTTAAGCCACAGCACGAGATCTAGACTAAGAAAGAAAACCGCTTCTTATCGGGATGGATTCCCCTTCCAAGCCTTCAAGCTCTTGTGCTACCTTAGATGCGAAAAGGCCCGTGGTGTTCTTCGCGACCTAGCCCTCCTCTCTTAGAAAACCTTGAATCTTGTGTTCCGTGAAATTTGATGTGTTGTATTGTGTATTGATGGATGTTGTCATTTTCGTGCATCCTTGGGTCCCTTTTATAGATGCTTGGAGAGATCACTTGTAGAGTTGGAGGGGAAAAATGACACAAAAATCCGAGATAGTGCGTCACACACCGGCCGTGTAGCTTCACACGATCATGTGGCTTTCACACAGTTCACTTCACATGCCCGTGGTCCGTGCGGCTTTTTTCGTCCCCTGTTTTTTCCAACTTCACACGGACATGTCATTTTTCACACGGGTATGTCACATGGCCGTGGGTCCCACACGGTCCCCGTGTGACGTGTTTTTGTCCAGCTTTCTTCATCTTTTCAATCTTTCTTCGCACTCGGCGTCAATCCTATCCGAGCCTTTCAACGATATTTCTTCGATTAAACTCCGTTTCTGTAAAAAAGTTACAAGAATACGTAGTATCATGCCCTTCTAAGGAAACTAAGTAAAAACACACTAAATATACATTCAAATGTATCAACATATCATTTTAAGCCCCAAAATGCACGTATATTTTACACGTATCACTCCTCCACACTAGTGGCATGCCCACAAGTTAGCATGAGGGCGTAAGTCCTGCATTTCTTGAAGGCATCCACCGCTCCCGCCGAGCTACCGGGCAGGCCTCCTCCAGCTATTTTTTGAAGGCCTCCTCCATCCGCCTCTTGAGCTCGCCTCCCGCCTGGTCAACTCTTCTTGGTGGTTGGCCACCTCCTTTCTCAACTCGGTGACTTCTCAGCGAAGGAACTCCCTTTCTCGGTAAAGTATTACCTTGACTTCTAATCTGGGTTCGTGTATTGGGGGCGACCTTCTTCGCTCAGTTCTTTGAGGCGGTTGAGATGGGGATGCTTGCTCAGTTCTCGTGTGTGGCCGGGTGCGCCTTGTGTTCGATGATCAGACCCGCCTCGTAGATTACCACGTAAACAGGCCCCAACTAAATCAGCCTCAAGAGTTAGCACTTTTATGTTCCTATCAGCGTTTGGAAGATTTTTTATGTCGTCCAACCTCTGTAGAAACTCGTCTGAGAGGCGACCTCGGGAAGGCTGATTTCCTGCACAAAGAATAAAGAATTAACATTAGAATTTTCTGGATATGTAAAGGACGGGGACAATTAATTACTAAAATCATAATGAAATTGAAGGGAAAGAGCGAGAAATGGCTCGTCCCCCTTGCAACGAGGAGTCATCCAGTCCCCACCTACCCAGAACTACATTTCCTTCCACTCTTTCAACGATTGCGGAAGACCCAAAACCATGTTATCTGGATACCCAGATCAGGTATAGAGATAATACCACCCCGATGGTCTCCCCCTTACGCCACCTTGGGTTTCCTTCCAAACAAAAAAGCTCATTCATCTCTTCAAAGCGGGGACGGGGAAGCCTTGCAAGAAAAAGGACGATCGCCCTATCAATCTTCCCCAAGTCATGGGATGCATCCCGGGGACAGGCGATCCCCACATTCGAAACCAATTGGTGATCAATCTTGAAGTGGAAACCTTAGCCCAAATGTGATATTGTGGGCATACATAGCAATACACCCCAAGGGGGGTGGCTCGGGTACCTCCTCGTGATAGGGCAGCCAAAACTGGAAATTGGTGGCCTTGGTAGAGAGCGTCCAACTCACATGGCATCAGCAACCCTGGCTGGAAGTTCTGGTCGGTTTCTGTCCAATCTGTCCGATAATGTTTTGGGGGCCTCTGGACCACACCTTGATTTCTCTCTGCAGCCTGACCAGAAGTTAAAGGAGGTGTCCCTCGCCCAACAACACTTGGCCTCGCGGCCTCCCCATGGCCCGCACTGCTTGGTCCCGTGGCCTCAACCCCGCTCGGCGCTGCCCTGCGCCCAGTTGTGCTTGGACCAGTGGCCCTTCCCCACTTAGTCCCACACCACGTCCAACTCCCTGGGCCCCAACCAGTTCACATGCACCTCACCCAGCATTCCTTAAGTGTAACTCTTCAGGCCCATAAACTACCTCATCGATAACTGATGTGATCGGAGCTGGCGATAAAATTTTACCCCTATCTTTCTGCAAGGGAGACTCATATTTGGAGCCCTCATCCGAACTGGAAATATCAACAATGTCGTCCTCCTCCCTCTGTAAAGCCTCCATCTCCGAAAGAGGGTCTTCTATTTCTTGCTCAACGTTGTGCTCGAGATTCTGGTTGTCCTGTACTAAACCAAACATATTGAAGGAAAAAAGGGAAGAAGAAGTTTTGGAGATTACCTAAAGATCTCTCGAAGTTTTCTCTCTCGGCCGACACGAACTCGCTCAGGTCTCTCGCTATCTCTCGGTATGCCTGGAATATGAAATAAAAGTGAAAATGGAGGGGTAAGGAAATTTGTATTTATAGGCAAAATCTCTCCAAAACACGTGGCCTTTGGAAATGGCACTTTTCAAAACACATTTCAAATTAACCGTCACATCTCTCCGGTGCATGTACCATGATGGTTCAATCGAGAAGTCGCCACGTGTCTTCCATCATTAGTTCCAATTAGTCAGATTTCAAGCATTAAATGTTGATTGACAATCGCCGACTATTTCAAAACCGTTTGACTTTTTTTCTCTCTCTCTCTCTCTCTCTCTCTCTATTCAAGTTCAAACCACCTGTGATCTCCTCCTCGCTTTGATCTTGGGGGCCATTGATGACACCCGGGTGAGCGGGACAAAAATACATCTACATGGCAATTCAAGACCTAATGACGTGGACCGACCAGTGCCACCCTCATCCGAGAAATGGGCACGAGCCGAGCTCTAACCCAGTGGCACTTTCTCAATAATTCAACATCCCACCACTAAATCTATCCAATCCACCAAAGGGCGGACAAAGAGCCACCGTCAAAGCATCAATGGGACAAGTCAACAAACACTTTCCACCACATGGCAACCATGTGGCCCATGCAAACAAGAATAGGACAAGTGTCGCACTAGCAAAGATTCTAGATATAATGATTATTTAACCACTAATTGTATTAGTATAAATAGATCTCATTTATGAGGAAAATGACAAGAGAAATCCCATATATGACTTAGAGAATTCAAAGTCTATACGCAAATGCCGGCCGAGCTCATCACCCGGCGGTTCAACCACATTCTTACATTTCCAGTTGTTTGTTTAGTATTTTGGGTTGTTGATCAAACAAAGGCATCAACAGATCTTACTAAACCCTTATTGTTACATGAGCGTGTTATATATGGTCGAATGGGTGGGACATTACTCATTTGTTTCTCTAAGTTATGGAAAGTTACCCGATTTGTCCAAAAGTGTTGCTAAGAGCCTTGCAGTCTTGACGACATGAATTCATTTCAATTTTGTTATGTTTTACTATTTCTTGTAACTCAGGCGATATAATTTCAATTTCAATACCCAATTTGTTCCCCATTTTTACTTTCATTACCCTTTTTGCCAACTTAATCAAACCGGTAACCTTATGTTTCTATATTTAATCACTTTTGGTACCTTTCCGTTAACTTTTGTAGAACTAAGGGATAATTTCAATTTCGATACCCAATCTATGCCCCTTTTCACTTTCAGTACCTTTTTTTAACTTAATCAAGATTGGTAGTAGAAAATGCAATTTTTACAAAAATTGCACTAGTGATTTGTCTAGTCAAAATATTTCTGTCTTGTCGCTAGTAATAATTTAACTAGTTTATGGCATTAGACGACTTGGACATGTTGGATACAAAAATTTACAAAATATTTTCAAAAATCAAGATGTAAAAGGACTGCCAAAATTACATTTTGAAAATATTGGCTTATGTGACACTTGTCAAAAAAATAAATTAGTTAAAGGAAAAAAGACATGAATACCCACCTTTCCACCTTCAAATCCCTGAAAAATACCATTTTCCTGAGTTTTGACAAAATACCATTTTCCGCTGATTTTTGATAAAAATACCCATTTTCCGCTGATTTTTGACAAAAATACCATTTTCCTGATTTTTTTTGCGTTGGTTTCTTTGTTGTTTCAAACATGTTTGTTGTTTCTTTGTTGTTTCATACCTATTTTATTTATGTTTCTTATATGTTTCACTTAGCCAACTTTTTATTGAATTCCAGGTTGCATGGAGAAAATCTCGGTTGTGGTATGCCACAATGGACAATGGGAAGAAAATAGAGAGTATACCAACTTTGAGATAACAAGAATATCGATTCCAATGGATCGCACATTCAAGACCTTAAAAGAAATCTTGGAACAACAAATTTAATTCAGAAAATTTGAGCTTACTTGTCCATCATCGGCTACAAGAAATGGTCACGACTCCACCTGTGGACCAAGAAATACTTTGTATTGACTTCTAAAATCGTAGAATTATTTAATGCATCAATTGTGAGCGGGAAAGACCAACTAGTAACAACTTTGCTAGAGTACGTGAGATCTTTAGTTCAATATTAGGCATGCGGACATCGAAATGAAGCAAGATCAACATTTACAAGGATGACAAAAAAAAAAAAGAAAAGTATATGGGGAAAACTACACTATTTCTCTAAATTTAAAAGAAATTTACTACAAACTTTTATCGCATGATCCCCTGTTTCACAATTGTTTCTTACATGTTTCATTTATGTTTTTACATGTTTCAACCGATTACAACATCATTAAGATTTACATAACAACAATTCTCTAAAATCATTAGGAAGTGGAGGTAGAAACTCAATGTCGTTGTCATCGTTATCACCATTTTGCGACTTCAACTTAGCATGATTGTGAAGCGTATTTGAATCGAGCCTTGCTTGTTTATTCTCTATCTCAAACGCTTTGGCGTCCATAGCCTTCCCCAATAAAGTGCTCGGCATAACAAGCAACAAAAAATCCACATTCACTACAAAAGAAATAAAAAAGATACACATCAGGATAGATAACACAACCAATCAAAAACAATAAAAAAGAACAAATAAATGGAAAATACCTAAAAGAACAAAAAGAAACATCTTCGAAACAACATCAAAACAAACGAAAAACTTCAAATCACAAAATAATAAAAGAACACAGAAAATTGGGTTTAACCTCTGAGTCTTCGCTCGACATTTCATCAAACAGTTGCAGAGCCTCACCCCGTTGGATGAAAACTCGAAATCAACCACAAAATCTTCACCCCAATCCTTGTCGCCCTGTTCGAAACATTCATCATATTCTTCGACACGGCCGTGATTCCCAATCCGTGCTCGATAAATGCCAATCTCCCATCAGCGCACTCACATAACAACTTTATCAGCTGCAGAATTTTCACATCTCGATCTGTTCAATCGGGGCAAAAGCTCAATTAATGTGCAAATTGCTCCACCTTTTCATCGCTTTCATCCTCGATTTTTTTGCTCCAGAATTTGAATAAGCAATTTTAGGGTACATGAAATAATTTTGCTTGCAAATCCCATCGACGCCGTTTCGAGCAAGGATTTGAAGAAATCGATGCCCCGATCCTCGTGCGACGTAGTTCTACCGATAATCGGCTTTTGACATGTTCTCGAGTATTACCACAGAGAAGAAGATAAAGTATTACAAAACGAGTGGAGTCGGGTAGGGTATTTTGTCATGGGATGGAGCGGGTGGGGTATTTTTGTGATGAGTTGGTATTTTTATCTTTTTCTAAAAATCGGGGTATTTTACGTAATTTCTCTTAGTTAAAAGTAGTTTCAAGCCCAAAGATGAAATTTCCACAACCAAGCCTCTACAACTTCTTCATCTAAATTTGTATGGGGACATTGGCACGACAAGCCTAAGTGAAAAACAATATACATTCGTTATTATCGATGTCTTCTCTAGATATACTTGGGTTATTTTTATTGCCAATA